>JAMLFT010012467.1:0-10401 GCA_026544285.1 Pachyrhizus erosus
TATTAAAAATTAGAAAAAATATTATATATTTTAATATATATTTTAATATATAATTTAATATATGAATATATTATTATATGTACGCATTATAATATAAGTATATATATATATATATACACATTAATGATATGGATATATTTATTTCAAAAGAAAAACCATATTGATATATTAAGAGAAATCACGGTCATCTATAACTAATGTGATCGTAACCATTATTAATCTATACAAAATAGTTTTGTTACCTACTGATAAAAAAATTGCACTAACATAAAAGCTTTACATTTTATTAAAAAATGTTAATTTTTTTTATATCGAGAAGAAACAATAATATGCAGCATCACAATTATAAAGCATTGACAAACAGTTATTTGTTATGATAGTGGAGATAAGAAAGTGGGGAAGAAGGTGAGGTGTGGGAAAGAGTAGAGAGATATGTGGATGATTTGGTCTTCTAAAAAATTTGTATGTAGATTACTGAGTAATAACAAAATAAGTTTGTCCTATTGTTCAACTCTTCTTTTGTTCTGTCCTAAATTTCTTTTTAAAATTAAACATCAAGTAAGTGTTTTCTTATCCATTATTTTTTAATAAATTAAACAAATTTTAATAGAGTTATTTTTTATTTTTAAAATTTAACTATTAAAATAGTTATCTATTATAAATATTAAATTTTAAAAAGAATAATAATGAAGATAAAGAATAATCCTGTTAAAATTATTAATTATTTTAGAAATTATTTGATCTGTCTTCAAACATAATAATGTTTTGCCTGTTCATTTAATTTCATTTTTCTAAAATGAGATATTTCTGTAGTCAAAAAACATAAACTAATTCTTTAAAATGTATATATTACAAAAGTAAATTTTATTTTTTTTAATAAATTCTATCCATATGAACGACTAAGAAATCGAACTTCTATCGACCTATTTAAGGAATCCAATTATTTATTAATTATGTTATACATTGTTAATTTATTTTAGTTATTGAATGAGTTCATGTCATTAGAGATTTTAAAAATAAATAATTAAATAAATAAAAACTTCTCTTACATAAAAACAACAATAATATTAAAATAATAATAATAATAATAATTAAATAATACATAAAATAATATTAAAAAATACAATATTATAACTTTAAAATCCTAAAAAATTAAAAATAAAATACTACTGTATAGATTTTCAATATTTAAAATATACACAAAAATCCAAATTAAATGTATCATAATGTTTAAGTATAAGTTTCTATCCTACAAAGCAATGTCATTTAGGAACAACAAATGTTCGCATTTAAAGAAAAAAACAAATAGCTTAACTTGTATTAAACATTTTCATTCACCTTCTTTAAATTAGCTTTCATCAGTTTTTACAAGGTCTTATATGTGTTTTATTTTCTTTTTATCTTTTTGACCGAGTCTTTTTAAAGTTAGTTCTATGTTTAAAGAAGACAATGGGCTAATTTACCAGATTAGAAATTAACCTGGCCGGTCGTATATCTAATCCGATTTTTACAAGGTCTAAATCGATTACTATAATACACAATTTGCGCACTGCTGAATTCATCTAATACTGTTTGCTACATCACATTTCAATCAAATTTGATGACTTCGTCCTACCATAAAAACTATGATTACTTATAACGAAATTTGTCGAATACTACGGCGCCTGCAGTTTTCTTCTTTCTTTCTTTCATTTAATTACTTCCAACAATCATTCTTTTGCTATTATATTGTAATTATTTGTCTTCTTCCAAAGATTGACCCTCGACGATGGAGTGTATGAATTTGTATATAAACCAACTTAAATCGAGTCTAGTATGTGAAATCTCTCTTCCCTCGTCTTATTCTATAGAAAGTGCATTGTGTTGTTTGTGGGTTCAGTTTCCATATGGATTCCATGCCCTTCACATCTTCTCCTAATGCTTGTTCAGTCACAATTGGTACCTATATTTCTCCTTTGACATTATTACTTTCTTTTCGAATTCATCCATTTATTGTGTGAAAGCTTCGACATTTGCCTATTTGGTCAATTTTTCGTTCTGAAGTTATTTGATGACTAATATGAGGAACCAATGGTAATTAATTGTAGATGGAAATATCTGGCGTAGTAAACATTCAACAAAGCATATTTGTTATGCAAGTACGTGTCACATCTTGTATTCCTTTATCCTTTTTTATTACTTTAACTATTCGAGTGTCTTACATTTTTCTGTTCACATGCTACGAGAAACACAGTGTATTAAACTGAATTCATTACAAAATAGCTCGTGATATATATATATATATATGAAAATAATTGAAATAAACCTTGTTTTTTTTTTTGCACATTTTAATTTCTTTTAAAGTTTGAATTAATCTCATTTGAGTTTATTTCCCTCAACAATATTGTGTACAATTAAACTTTTAATTTTACATTCTTTAATTGGTTAACTTTAAGTTTCCTTTATCATTTAAAGTGATTATCAGTCAGTGGTGGGGATTTGTTTTGAATGTTTTGAGGATTGAATTTTTTTTTAGTCAGATGGAGAAAGACGCCAGAGATGTGGCTGTGGCAGTGGCGCCAACGTAAGGGACAAGGCTGGTCCAATAGTGACTCAGGTCTAAAATAATTTTTTTAAAATTATTATAAAAAAATTATATATTAGTTTTTCATTAATATATATATTATTTTTGTTAATGTATAATAAAATTATTTATAAAAGATCATAATAAATATTTTTTATTGACGAATTTAAAAGTTAAATTTCAGTTGTTTTACTTTTAAATCAGTTTGAAAATAGAAGGGGAAAGAGAGGGGGAAGTGGTTTAGGAAATAGGAGGGTAGTATAAAAATAAAATAAAAATGGGGCTACACAAAATAAATAAGAGAAGTGTATTTAATAATTGAAATAAAACCAGTTTAGGCGTTGAATCGAAAAGGACAGTGATTTTGGAAATATTGGATACCGATCAAAGTATGCAGTACAATGGGTATATTGTACTTGGGTTGTATTATAATTGTTGTGTAATGAAAAAAAATTATTTAAAATAATTTTAATTTTAATTTTTTAATATAATAGTTACTATTATATTAATTATTTTTTATTTAAATTTTTAATATATTTATTTTAATATTATTATTATCTTATACTGTATTTAATAAAATTAATTAAGATTAAAATTAATTTAATAAAATTAATTTTTTATCTATTAAATATATTTTGTATCTGTATAAAAAAAATTTAGAATGATAATTATATGGGCATAGAGTAGGTGTGGTCAGTCCAATTAAATATAAGGTGTAATTGTGTAAATTGAAAACTTATATGAGTGGCTTCAATTGATCGATGCCTATGCTTCAATTAACACTCATCAGTTTCCTTATGGCTGACTTCACCTAATACACTGAATTCACAATTTCATTGAAATTATAACGTAGAAATGAAATTAGTCCAAAGTCCTCTGTATTGGCACCGTAGCCTATATGTCCTAGTTTGTTCCATTTATTTATTTTTTGATTAAATAGTTTGGTCCATCTTTCATTACAAAATTATTTGCTGACTAATATGAGGAATCATGATAGTTGTAGGTGGAAATCTCTGGCGTAGAAAACATTCCATCAACAATCTTAACTATCCAAGTATGTCTCACATATCCCTCCTATTCCTTAGTTAACCCTTTATCATCATTACTTAACTTCTTGTGTATCTCAGTATTCCATATTTTCTGTTCATTTGCTAGATGAAATGTACTAGTAGAAGGAATCACGTTTAACCCTTATAGATGGAGCAATATTACTAACTATTTTGTAATTTTACTTTCCAAGGACATTGATATGGTAATGATAGACTAAAGAGTTGCTTCTTCTTTTTTTTGTCATGGTAATAAAATAAACTAACACGATATATTTAGAAAACTGAAACTGATTTTCACCTTCTCCATCCATGAGTGTGGAAACTCCACTCTTTCAAAAATTATCTCCTAAATTATCTTTTATTTTATGACAAGATTCAATCAGGGTACTTTTTTATTATTTTCTAAAAAATAAATTTTGGTAGAGACATCTCTTATTTCAATTTTCAAATTGATTAATCTTTCTTGATTCATCACCTTGTCATGATCAATTGGTTGCAACAATTTTTAAATAAGAATATACTTTTTCGTTGTATATGGCCACTAATACTACATCCAACATCTTGTGCTATAGGTTCTTGTGTATCAAAAGCTTCACAACACAGAAGGAAATCTCAAATAGAAAATAATCTTTTGAGCTCCTTACAGCTAAGTTTGAATCATCATTACAAATGCAATGAAGGAGGGCCTACATATCAACAATACAATAAAAAATATGTTGTGAAAGCAGCCCCTGCTATACCATCTTTTGATTCTGATGAATCTCATGCTTCTAATCTCAAAAACATTTTTGACTCGGTCAAAAATTTCTTGGTTATTTTGTACTATTTTTGCTATCCATACTCAATGATTGCCCGAGTAAGTTCAAAGTTTTTCTAGTGTTACTCTCATAAAGAATCCTCAAATATTACTATTAATACTTAAATTTGTACATTTGTATGAACCACCTCTTTGGATAATAGTAATACCATTAATGTTTTAAATGAGCCAATTTTATTTGTCTTTGGTCAGACATTGAGCACAATTTCTGCGTCTCTCCTCGCAGTGGAGAAACTATCAGATATATCTCCATTATTTTTTATTGGTTTATTACAGGTGAGACTCCAAATATGTAGTTTTTCTTTAAATAGTCAATTGTAAACTATCATTTAACCTTATTAAAACATTATTAAAACATTTTGAGTTTTTAAAATGTTTCAGGTTTTGGTAGCTCACTTTTTTATGGATCTTTATATTAACGGTGTCAATCAAGTGTTTGACCTTGAAATAGACAAGGTATGAAACTTTCTACTAGAAATAAATAATTTGGATAAATAATAATTTACCATTTTGGTCTTTTAGGCTTGTATGTTGTTGCATTAAAAAAATATGATAACAACAAAATTGTTGTCTAGATTATCTAAAGTCAAATATTCAAAAACATATAAAGGTTAGGTGTGTAGTGGAGCATATTTGCTCATACACAACAATTTCAATAGTTTATATAATTGAGACTACTTAACTCCTTTCTAATTATTATCCTTTGATTTAATGGTTAAAACATGCAACCTTTTATAGCTTCCAAACATTTTGGAATAAAAATTACTGTTTTTTTTTTTTTTGTCTTATTACTAATTTATGTTATATTTTATATTTCAGATAAACAAACCATATCTTCCATTGCCATCGGGAAAATTATCCTTTACAAATGGTGTCTTCATTGTTGTATCATCTGCAGTTCTGGTGCCATATATATTCATCCATTTTTACAATAATATTTTTCAAGATGAGCTTCATTAACGAAGTAGAAAGGGACTGATTATTTTGTTCTTTTTTACAGAGTTTTTCGCTTAGCTCAATTATAGGTTCTTGGCCATTGATTTGGAGCCTTATATTGTGCTTTTTGCCATGGACTGGTTATTCAGTCAATGTGAGTTGTTTTCAATTGCATCTAAATTTCTTTTCCCCCTTACAATGATTTAAGGCATAAGTATCAAACAAATAACTTGCCGAGTCGACATTTACATTTGTCGATCCTTCTTCCAAGTCTTAGGTTGCAATGTCACAGATTTATCCCTCGTGACCTACAAGGAAACAAACATATAAAGAAACAAACACATTAATTATATTTATTTTAATTACTTTTATTTGTAAAATATTTTGTTTCGATAAATAAGATAGGTTGGCCATTTAATCATTTAAAAAAGTTGATTCTTGAGTTTATCCAAAAAAAAAAAAAAAAGAAGTTGATTTTCTAAGGCAGGTGTTTTCAAAATACACTAAAATTGTGGAATTTCAAATCCCTTAGTTAAAAATATTGCCTTATCTAAAAACACTCAATATTTTCAAATATCCTTTATCTAAAATCCAAGATATGTTTTTCCTAAAGCATTTAAAATTCTCTTAAACAACACATTTATTTATTAAAATTCACTATTCAAATACAAACTAAGATATTATATAAACATGTATGAATATTTTCGTACAAACATACTAAAAAAGAAAGACTCATTTTGAAATGAAAAAAAATGTTGATGGTGATAACATTGTTTAGAAACTTTTCAGGTACCCTTGTTGAGATGGAAGAGATACCCACTGCTCGCAGCAATCTTCATGTTTTCTAGTTGGGCAATTATATTTCCAATTACATTTTTCCTTCACATGCAGGTTCTGTCCTATAACTAATTGTGCTTTTTATTGACATATAATTTAGAGAGAATGTGTTGCTAGCCTTCTTCGTTAACTTATATGCATATGAAAATAATAACAAATCGTTGTCACAAGTTTTAAGAGTTGGTTTCATTTGATACATGGTCAATTATTTTAATTCACCAATCATAAATGAAACATGAGATGTGACTCATGAAGTTCAAGAAATCTGAATACGTCGACAAAAGAATGAGATTCACTTTCATTACTCTGCGCTGATACATACATGTATTTGATATTTAACTATGGTAACTAAAACTATCTTACTTGAATAATGGAGAGCTTATAACTAACTATTGTCAACAAGTCACAGATAGTTACATTTAATTAATAAGTTATCATCTAAGACCACTCTTTGTATGTAGTAATATATTTTTCTCAAATAGCCTTAGGATTGATATATTATCTATCAATCTTTTCATGTTATGGATTATAGGAAGATATTTTTTTTATTGCTAATTCATATAACAATGTCCAGATGTTTGTGTTCAAGAGGCCAGCTATCTTTCCTAGATCGTTGATTGTTTCTATTGTATTCTTGAGTTTATACTCTATCGGTATAGCATTGTCCAAGGTAAAGGTTTCTATTTTCTCAAAACATACATTTGTTCCCAACATCAAGCTTTTGGTTCAATATATGTGTACATAATGTAAAACCTTTTATTGGATTTATACAGGATATACCTGATATTGAAGGAGATAAAAAATTTGGCATCCATTCTTTTTCAGCCCGGTTAGGTAAAAAACAGGTATGTTTTTCAAATGTAACAACTTAGTAGAATTGGTTATACCCTTTTGTATAGCTCTTGGTTATTCCTAATTAATCTTTTGCAGGTATTTTGGGTTTGTGTTTCCCTTTTTGAAATGGCTTTTGGAGTTGCCCTCCTAGCAGGAGCAACATCTTCTGCTTGTCTTTGGATTAAAATTGCCACGGTAACATGTTTATTACATCTACAGGTCCTAATTATAAGTGTGTTAAAGTTATTTATTTTGCACCTTGGGATAGGGGGTTTTGATTTTGACAGACAAGTGTTAAAATATAAAACTGACGTCTTATAATACCTTGGTTGTAACTTAATTAGTTTAAGGAGAGTTAGATTATCTTAGGATTGATTCTCTTTCTGAAATATCATAAATTATTTCTTCATTATTTAGGATTAGAGTTCTCTCGTCCATATAATAAAAATAACATTCTTTTATCTTTTGTGACTCATCTTTCACATCAATATTAATATAATTTTTATTATTATAATTATCCTATTTGTTTTCCTACCATTTTTACAAGAAAATCTTTTAGACTAGTGAGTTTGATAAGAATAATTACCATCCAATAAGTGAGATTGTATTTATTACTAAGAAAATAGAAGAAAGTGAAAAAAAAAAAAGATAAATACAAATGCTCCCAACAAAGGTCTTAAGTTATAAGCTGGAAAATTGTTTGAGAGTACATATAATTTCTTTCTCCCTTTGAACCTATCTATATACATGGAGTTTCCTATAGTGAAGTAGACTCCATTTTGTTTAATATTACTAGCTTATGATATGTCATATATTTATATTTAAATGAAGAAATATTTCCTTAGGAAAGTTATCTCTATTGCATAGATTATTCTAATTTTATAATCTTGATATCAGTGTCAAGGATAAAAATTGATCTTTAAAGGAGGCATTCTTTTAGGAGCAAGCATAGGTCTATTGTTTTATAAATTGCTATAAATGAATATAAACTTATTAAACTTTCTAACAGTGATTGAAATTTATTCGGTGCTACTGTTTTAGGGTCTAGGAAATATTGTTCTTGCTTCAATTCTCTGGTATCAAACCAAATATGTAGATTTATCAAGCCCAGCTTCCACTAGATCATTCTATATGTTGGTCTGGAAGGTAATTCTCTTAAAGACCATTTACCATTTGAGTTTAATATCAACACTATTATTTAAAAACAAAAATAGCTATCTAATTACTTTTTCAATGTTTGGAGAATAAGGTTGATTTCTATTAACTTCCAATTTCCAAATGAAATACATAACAAAGGGTAAATTAGCTAAATTAAAGTTATTTTTTGTGAACATGAATTTCTATGATTAAGATGATGGACACAATCACATTACAGTCGAATTTAATCTTGCAGTAAAAAATTCAACATCATTTGAAAATTGAACAACCAACACATGAATTATTGTTATATTATCTATATGTTTATTTTGATTCTTTTACTCTCTTTTTTCATATAAAGTGGAACATTAATATGTAATGATGTCTTCTTTCTCTTTGCAGTTGTTGTATGCAGCATATTTTATCCTGGCTTTCATTAGATAAGGACGTCACTAAAGGATAAAACAATGTTCGCAACACATACAAAGACGTGTTTCCCGAATATAAGTTTTTATGTCATCAAGATTTTTTTTAGTTGTGTGAAGACTTCAAATGTATCCATATTGAGACTGAGATCTGTATTATCATATCTTTCGAAAGTGGAACAAGAAAACAGAAGAAATTTTTTTTTTTTTTTTTTTTTTTTTGTGAATAGAAGCAACTTATTGTACTAGACTTTTTAAGAAAAAATTTTAGTGCTTTAAAAATAAGAGTAGTGATAATAAGTGTTTTTCTTTGTGATGCAATTAGTCATTTTAAAAAGAACACTCACCATAAAATCGTTCATATCGAATAAGATTCACTAAGCAGATTTTTCACAAAATCACTCTTCGATTTGTATTATCCAAATCTACTAGCTACTAAAACTTTTTTTTTCAAGTTTAAAACATTTTGCCTTAGTTACCTTATCACTTTTCGTGCCAATTTGAAATAATTATATCATGTCAATTCTTTCACATGAATTGCTACTTTTTAGTAACTAGCATTTTAACTCGTACAGTATTGGTAGCCTATGTATTTAGTTAATACTTTTATGAAAACTAAAAATAAAGATTAAGTATAAAATATGGTGTATTTTAAAATTAAATAAAAGCATTCAAAGGATAAGGTGACTTTTTAATTTATTAATAATTTTCTTATAATAATTAAAATAAAATAAAAAGTCATTGAAATAGTGTTAAATAAGAAAATTGCAAACTTTTATAATATTAGAAAACATTTTATTACATTAACATATTTTAAATAAATAAAAAACATGAATAACATGGGTATTCATAAAACATTTTAATTTATTAATAAATTATTATTTTAACTTAGGTATTGCATAAAATAAATGTTTATTTTTATATACTTAAAATTCATAATGAATAAATTAATATTTCTATATAAAATTATATTATAATTAAAATTGATAATAAATACACATATTTGAATATATAAATTATACTTTAAATTTAAAATGAAAGTTATATAGAGTAGACCTTTTGATGGAAGAAGAAAGCCACATCATTCGAAATTTCGAATTGATATTCATAGAAAAACAAAGTTAAAAGGAAAAATATTTAACACGTATTTTTAAGTGGTTAAATTTGATATATTTGTAATATAAATATTTTATTTGATAAAAAATTAAAAATATTTTTAAATATTTTTAAAATAATTATTAAAAAATCAGTAGTTTTACCATACACAACATTCTAATAAAATTTTACTTTTCAACATATGACAAGTAGTCATATAAATTATGTTTTTCACAAACATGTCATTGGTCTTATTAGAATTAGGCTCAAATTTTATATGTAAAGCCTTGAATTGATAAAAAAAAAAAAAAAAAAAAAAAAAAAGAACGTAGTTAGAATGGAAAAATTTATTAAAATAAAATAAAAAAGATATTTTGACGAAGAATATAGAAATCACAATCAAGAAAATATAACATTATATTTTACATCTTGAAATTTTTTAAATTATCGTTTCAAAAATTATATTTATTACTTGATAGATAAAATATATTATACTTCAGAAATATCTTGATTTGAGATCCTAAATCGATTTAGCCTGGAAGTTATAAAATGTAGACCTTTTGATCAAAGAAGAAAGCCACATCATTAGAAATTTCGAATTGATATTTGTAGAAAGAAAAGTTAAAAGGAAATTTATGTATGTACATATATGTTTTAAGCTTCAATTGATATTTGTATTAGAAAAAAAGAGATATGTTGCACGTTGTT
>JAMLFT010012468.1:0-10400 GCA_026544285.1 Pachyrhizus erosus
ATTAAAATAGCGGTCAGCCACTCCGCTCCACTATGATGGGATTAACATCTATGCCTACACAATTTTTTTAGTTGACTGCTATAGCAACAATTAAGTAAAGTTCATGGATTTGTGACAGTACTGATATCCTCCTATTACTAGAGTCTAAGTGAGGATAAATAAAGAGAAGGCAGTAACGTTAATGTCTAACATGAGTGAGAAGGATAAGGTTGAATTGTATATGTGAGGCAGATATATTTAGAACCAGTAGACACGTGGCAGCAGGGAAGGAGAGAAGGTGTAAATCCTTTTGAAGAAAATATTAAAAGCAGAGAAAGAGAGAAGGAGTGCAGGAAGTTGTTTGGTATGGTTTCTTGGCATTGAAGAAGGAAGGTTTGCAGACCATCATAGCTCTGTTTGTTCTATCTCTATTTCTTCCCATATTAAACGGTAATCTATCTTCCTTGTACACTGATATTCATCAAATATCGGTAGCTAAAATGTGATTGTGAATATCATGTTTTTATCATAGCAATTCTATCAGTTCGCTTTCATGTTTCGCTCACTAATGGATCATCCATTTTCATATATATGAAACAGGTACAAAATAAAACAGACTGACTTCTGCAACCCATTTTGCTTAAACTTTTCGTGTCACAAAGTCAGCCAAACTACCATATTTATAACATGATATCAGAGCACTTGATTAACCCATCAATACATTGTTATCCAAATATTAAGCAAGTCATAAAGTGCAAGTGATAGAGCAGTACCAATAATAGACAGCTTCATTACATCAATCATTTTCCAGTATTATAGGCTTCTATGACATTAAATAAACATAATACAGCAAAGAAAGTCAAGAATAACAGACCACTACATGTGCATTTCTAAGCAGATGTTACTTACTACAACAGCATTTTAAAGCACAAACTACAAAGTTACATGATAGGCCCATTTTGAAAGTGTACAAGAGGAGGAGAAAGAGGAATGTTGATAAGAGATTGGAAGATGAACATGGGCCAAGAAATGAGGGCCCAAAGGTCTATGAAGAAAGGAGACGGGTCATCTGAAGTGGTGGGGGATAGGGGAGAGAGTTATAACAGAATGTACATGTGGCAATCCAGGAGAGAAGGGAGGTGATATGAGTATCATGAAAGAGGGAAAGGAGAGAGAATGAAGGATATATGAGGGGAAATCAAGGTAGTTTAATGGGGATACAAATTGTGAATCAGAAGGCACATTTTTTGAATCAAAATCGTAAATCAAATCGTATCGTGAATCGTAAGATTCATGATCAATAATAAAACATAAACTCCAGCAATTTAACATAAAAAAATATAAAAATAATATATAATAATATATTACTATTATTAAGTCAAATAGTTAACAAAGTGACATGTACGGTTTAAAATAATTTTTATTTTAGTTCTCAAAAGATAAAAAATATCTTTATTTAAATTTGATTTGAAAATAAAATTTTGTTACAGTGAATATAAATTTTACCTTTTTTTCCTCTATATTTTGATTAAAAGAGATTTGATTTGAAAATAAACCTTTATTATAATAAATATAGATTTTACTTTTGTTTTTTATCACTATTTTGATTGAAATACATGTCCACGTGAGTACATTAAAATAAAAATTAAAAAAGGATAGAAGGTATGGGTCAAGAGGTGAACAGAGAAGAGTATGAACAACAGTGTTGTTAAATGGCAGTGCCGTGGCCGCCGTGGCCGCCATGGTGGAATGGGGTGGTGGATTTTTGCCAACTGCCATAGGCAATTTTATAGGGAGGCCCACTATGGTGGCATCATAGTCCACAATGGTGTGGTGATATGGTGGAATTTTGGCCTTTCGCTATATTCCGCCATTCGTCATTGATAACATTGACGAACAAAGAGGCGAACAAAAATACATGAAGTTTGAAGAGGGAGACAACAGAAGGTGTTTTTCATAATGTGAACAGCCGGGTATGAATAGAGTGGCAATATTGGCAGTTTCACTCCCTTTTCACACAGCTTTTCAAAAAAACAACTTTTTTTAGGGTTTTGAAATCAGGTCGTGCATGACCCAATTTGCTGCAGAATCATGCAATGCAGCCAGAAATTGCAATTCTGGCACGATTCCAACTATACACTTAACAATTCATATATCCAAAAACAATACAATGTGAGTCGCCAGCATGCAGAATCAAATTGCATTGGATTGGGATACGTGTGATACTACTACAATGGGGAAAATAAACCGAAAAGGAAGGAGGAGGGATTCTAAAAAGGTCTCGGTGGAAGGTTAACTATAGGGAGAGTCTTTCTAAGTCAGCTCAGGATCATTTTCTTATTTTCTAAATTTCTAGTTCATCTTGTAAGGCGCGTCGCTCCATTTCCATCTTTATATTTCAGTCATAGTGCTGTAGGTCTAGTTCTTGCAAAAGAAACCGTCCTTGGTTTCAGAGATCATTCAGAATAAAAATATTCAGTTTCATTTTTGAAATTCTATCCTAGCTGATGTTATTGCAACAGCATACCTCATACTACAACAGCCTCCTTACAAGTGCACTTCTAAACAGATTTTACTACAGCAGCATCTTAAAGTAAACACTAAAAAGTTACATTATAAACTTCATTTATTGGCCCTCAACCATCATGCATATTCCATATTAAATACTCAATTGAAATTACTCTAATGAACAGAAATGGTTTTGAAAACTCTGGCACATAATATAATTCAAATAATATGAAACACACCTGGAATATCATGTCATCAGGAATATGAGGTAGAACCTCCCGAACAGTCTCAGCCATTGCAAGTATATTTGCAATATTATCATTAGCAGGCTGTGAAGCAGTTCTTAAATGTAAACTACCAGTTCCTCCTGGCAATCTTCCACCAGGGGGAGGAATGGTAGAACCACTTGCAGAAGCCTGAGAGGGATTAATAGGCCAAAGGTTCCAAGAAGCATCTTCAAAGGCGGTCTGAGCATAGGTTTCTCCAACAGATGCAAGATGCCTCATCATCATTTGAACTCTTCCCAATCCAACTGTTCTGATAGCAGCAGTAGATGGACCAGCCCCATCAACACCTTGATTTGGCCAAGAATGTAACCAACCTGAGTCCAGCCCTGCACCCCTAGATAAGAAAGAGTAAAATCAGTAAGAAAGAATGCATCAATACATTCAAGATAAAAATCTATATATTTTGACTGCAGCAGGTAACTACTAGTTTGTCAATAAAAAGTAAAAAGAAAATAAAGGGTAATCAACCATTATATTCATGCAATAAATCAATAAGAGGAAGTTTGGTAATATTTCCTTACGTCAGTATCCTTTATTTAATTTTTATTCTTGAACATACTTCCTTTTCAGAGTCCAACGGATGAATACAACTATATTTCGTCATACAAAAAATGAAGTTTCTAAACGTAAGAAAATAGCATCATTTGGAGCCAAAATAAAGATTTTTAAGTATCTGATGTTTGTCTTTCTTGCAGAATATCATTTGAAACCCTCTAATAAATTTTTCTTCCAAGTTTTTTTCTAAAGATAAAGTCGGTGAACAGAAAACTTGTTCCCCTCCTATACTTTTACAAATATTTTGTAGAGATTTGTAGGCCTAAACAGCTACATCCCCTGAAATCCATATCATGAGTTTTCAAAGTTCAGAGCCACCATTGTCATTTCACCTTGAGAGGTGGTCAGGCTAAATCAGAATGGCCACCTTTGAATTCTTTTCCTTTCCATGAGTTTCACCAGCCTCTACAACCACTTTTGATGTATTTTTTCAGAGGTTTTGGTAGAACAAAGTAAAACAAGACCATGCTACAGTGTCCTTTTTCAGGGCTGTGGTGTTTATGGTTGAAGCAAACAAAGATCATAGTTCTCCAACACTCCATTTGTGCCCCTTTTATTGAAAGAACTGTTTTATTGACATCCTCAAGGATTCCAGGTGCTTCTTTATTGAGTTCAACTGAGTGATTGAGGAGTTCTATTGAGTTGATTTATTTCCTTTTATTATTAGTGTTTTCATTTATTAAGCACCTGTGCTTGGTTGACTTTGTATCGCCTATAACTTTTCAAAACTACAATTTTAACAAATAAATAACAGATGATTCAAAAGAGAGAGAAGGATATGTAGCATTGAGTATGAAGATTGAACCTCCAAGGAACACCTTCAGGAGTGTTTAGTGTCTGATTTGGATACAATCCTGTAGGCATGGTATGTCTAGCAGAGTTTGTCCGATCCAATCCAGCACTTATTTGTCGTGCAAGTTGCTCATCACTAGATATTGTCCCCACATTGGAGTTTGTTTCATTTTCAGGCACCCCCGCAAAAAGTGGTTTTCGGCACGTTGGACAAGTATACATCTCAGTCAGGCCTTGATCCAACCTGGAATCAGTAAAGCAATGAATAGTATCGCACTAAAATTAACCCTAATAGAAAAAGATAAAAGTCCATAAATCCAGCCATACCAAGATCTCAAACATGCAAGATGGAAGAGATGATTGCAGTTTAGCTTTTTAGCCTTAGCCATTGGTTCCTATCATAAAGACATTCATAATATTATTCAAAAATATATCCAACCAATACCAAGATAAATCAGAAAGACAGAGGGCAGCAAACTAGCATACTCTACAAATAGCACATTCATCATCATATGCTCTTAGCTCCTCAGTAGTTGCATCAGGAAGAGCTGCATGAAGTGTTCCTAGAGCTATCCTTAGCCTGATAAAGCCTTTTACACGATTTATTATTGCACTAAGTAATGCCTGCTCAAAACAACACCAATGATTACTAGTAAATATGCTAATGTTAGTTACTCTGTGGATAGTGAAATTTACAAAGAATTGAGAATGAAATAATTACACGTATATTCAGAAATAGCACTGCATCTACAAGATGGAAAGCCATGCCATGAAGCCGCCATATATACAAGTAATGGCCAAGTGCCATAAAAAATGTTGCCATGTCTAGGAAAAACCCCAAGTTCCGAATAAGAATTCCCTTCCATTCCAACAATGAACCTGCAGTAATACCACTTAATCAGAAAGCTAGAATTAAGTTACTCGCAAAAAAACAGAAAAGTCTTGTGTCTTAAGAAACTAAGCTTCATACTTCCATGCAAACAAACCAATGAAAATTAGTGATCTTTTATTCAAAACAAGAGAGGACTTATATTTCAAAAAGATAGCAATTATTAATATTACAAACCACCAAAGTAAAGAGAACATCCAGGGGAAAAAGTAGTGACACACATTTTAAATTATGTGTAGAGCAGAAAGATGTATATTCTTAACATCTCAATCATATTGATCAGTTATTAGTTGTTTAAAAAACAGATTTTTATCCAAACTACCTGCAGTTAACGTGTCAAGCAGTTTAGATGTTCGGAAATCACTGCTATTGCAAGCTGAATGGTGCAGCCATATGTCAAGCAACTGAAATCCATGTATCAAAATGGCCTACCATTGGTGTCACAAACAACATTAAAACAGGCATCACTACCTCATTGGAAGCTAACCAAATGATAAAGATATATGTCAAATCTGCAAAGGTGCATTCCAAATACCTGTAGGGTCTCAAAAGCAATACTGAAAGGCTCAAAGAATAACAACAGATACATAGAGGACCCATGTGTCCTGTATATTGTCAGACAAAACCTTATCCTAGGATCATAAAAAAGTTAAGTGTCAGACGCATTCTGAAGCAACCAAATTACAATAATAACAGAGATTGTCACAGCCTTCATTAAAATTAAATCTAAACAGATTCAACGTGGATTGATTGCATTATCAATTCAAAAAGGAAAAGCATAAATTCTACACCTGTAGCTCCTGAGAAGTACACTTTAGAAACTAAAGTTAGTGGTTGTCATGATGCACATACAATAAGCAATGTTGAAAATTTTGAACAATGAAAAAGAGCAGAGCATTCAGCAGCAACTTCCAAAAAAATTCAGCTTTCAGAAAGATGCCAGAGGATCAGAGTATCAATGGAAGCTAGTTTATCGAATGAGGTTCAGAAGCATCTTTTGAGCAAAGAAGGGCCCATTTAACCACCAGGAATGACTTATTAATTCCACATAGCAGCACAGAGTGGCCAACAAAACAATAGATTGTCTAAGTGCTTTAGGTTGAAAAAGAAACAAGCTATGAAAATAGAAATATAAAATAAAAGCTAGCTCTGCTTGTACTTGAATTAGAAAATAGATAGACCAACAAAACCAAAAAACCCAGACACAAAATAACTAAAGGCAGATAGTTACATAGAAGATAAGAAGACAACAGTAAAAAAGGACAGAAGGATGGAAAGGAAGCTGAACAGACAATGCTACAAAGGTGTATCTGGGTTTAATCAGAAAATGGAACAGGGAATAGAGGCCATATCCTCTGCAATTTGACCACAGTTTCATCTGCTATATGTGCAAAACAAAAATGTGATGCTATGAGTTTCCTTGTAGTGGCCAGCAGCCACAGTGCTCCATTACAGCACAATAGAAGCACTATTTGCCACTATTGATAACTATGACTAGCTCAATTAGCAAACTGAGCTTCATATGGGCAGACTTTATCAACAGAGCAGGGACATGAATCCCATTGGAAGCACTGTGTCCAGGACAAAGGCTATGCCTGAGTAGGGAATAGAGGAATATCCAGTGTTGTCCAAATGATAATAGTAGTGGTAATAATATGAACAAAAATTTTGTTATAGAAAAAAAGAGAAAATTGTACCAGAGAATATCAACCATGAAAACAAATAACAATGCTGAATATACACGAAGATATGTCCAGGGTGTAGCAGACGGAGATGCATTCAGCCGTTCCAAACGGTCTCTTGCCAAAGCTTGAAACATCTATGCAATATGTTAACCATGTCAGAACAAGTTACTGATCACTGGTTTTGTTTATATATATCAAATCTCTGCATAATTATTTCCATTTGTTGTTTTTTAGTATAATATATACCTTCAAAGAACAAAGCACAGTCAACCAAGTTGACCAAAGACCTGCTTGATAAATTGTTGGTGGCACAATCAGTGGTAGAAATGTCCCCTGCTCATCCACCATTACACATTAAACATAAATAATAAAGATCACACAGTTCCTAGATTACATTTAAACTTTGCAAAGCAGATATTATACATAATTATATATTAACTGGCTGCTCACAAATGTTTTCCTTTAAGTAAAATTCAAAACAAACTATATTGATAATTTCTTAATGACGATAAACTTCACTATTAAGCAATAATCAAAAGCAAAAAAATGAAGCAAATAATTTAAATAATAATGATAATGATAAAGATGTTTTCCTCAGCATCCTAGCAAATCAAACTGACTAGCAAAAGAAAAAACATTCACAGCTACTGCTCTGCCACTTATGGTTAGATATGTTACAATATGATTTATTTATCCACAGATTCCACAATCCAGATATCTAAGAAACACATGCATTGACCATGTGAATTAGCTAATCAAATCTTGCTTAAAAGCAAATCTTTGGAGCAAACTCCAAACAACAAACCAACACATCAACAAAAAAAATTCTATTTTCAAAAAAACAAAAAAAGAATGGAAGAAGTGAGAAAAGAGATGCTCAATCAATGTAGTCGCTCCAATCCATACATCAAACACAATAGACTTGATAATAAAAAGATTTTAAGAAACATATACTGAGTAAGATTCATTGTCAATAAATAATCAGAATAAAGACACATTGACACGTTTCATAAACCAGTGAAACAGAAAAGCACTAACCTTGTAAATGACATAATTAATGAGACGTTCAACCAGTTTACGAGTTTCGGAAGCATATAACTCCGTGAAAAATACGGCCTGCAAATGATAAAGAGGGTCCATAAACAGTAAGAAGTGTATTAACTGATAAAAGAAATTAACAGGATCTACACTATCACAGACAAAAACCATGGACACTAGCCTACAAGATTACTTAGAAAGTATATAAGAAAGCAAAAGCAGCATAAATTGAACAATGTGTAAATCATTGCTGAATACCCCTCTAATAAAAAAAATGTGTTCCCAATCCCAGGCAGAAAAAAGATTGATGATACTGTACCATCACAATTTTCAGGAACTATGTTACATTATCCTATTCTTGTCCATTAGCCCAAAATACGAAAAACACAACCAGCAAATTACAGCAAAAAACCTGGCCATCCTAGTTATGAGCTACTTATCTCACCCTCCCTCTATCTTAGTTTGTAATGAAGCAGGGAAAACTTTTGAAATAAAGTTAAGAACACGGCTATATTAAATGCTGTTATTGTAAACATGCTCAGCCAGAAGAGCGGAACATACATGCCACCACAAATCAACATCATACATTGGCATGATCCGTGAATTCTTAATATTAGTAACAAGTAACTACTGCTCAATACAACAAACTCACCTTGAGACACAGATTGAGAAGGATAAATACATTGATCATGCAATTCACCAGTAGCCCTATGGTGGTGTAGAAACCCAAAGGCAGCTCAATGTCTTGGCTGGCATTGTCCAAGTGAATTAAATTCCAGCTGATTAGTCCGTCAGATCTAAGTTTATCCAAAGGCAAGTCTGTGCAAAACTGCAGACCCACAAAGCTTAATACAGTAGAAACCACTGAAATCGCTATAACCCTCAAAGCCATTAGTAATAACTTCAGCCTCTTTGCCCACAAAAATGTTCTGAATTTTCATCTGACTTTAATTATTGCCGTCCTTTGCCCATCATAAATATGGTTCAAAATCCAATGGAACCAGAGGGCAAAGTCTATAAATCAGACTAAAACACCATCATCAATATGTCACAGTTTTACCATGTCACGTCTCCAGATAAAATAAGATACCCTAAAAGAGAAAGAATGAACGAGCGATCAGTTAAAATGCTGCCAAAAACAGGTCAAAAAAGGTTGCATAATAGAAAACCCTGACCCCAGTGAAGGTAATCCCACAACTCATTTCCCAGCAAGGAACTTCACACAACCAAAAGGAAAAGACTAAATTTTAAAATTTGCAATTGCAACCACTAAATCAATTACAGCAATCAGAACACATGTGAATTTCACATTTTTCCTAGACAATTTTCAATACCCAAAATAGAAAAACGACTTTGCTTCCATTTCCATTTCAATACCCACAGGAAAGAAACGGAATTGATACAATCCTATTTCTCCCCAACACAAAATCCTCCCACCGATCAATGACATATCTACCAATCAAACTCAAAGTTGTAGAAAACCCTAGAATCATAATACTAAAATTATGGAGAATTTGCAACAAACCGAAATCAATCATAAAATTCAAAGGGTAATTGATGGGAAAGTTAATTAAGAAAACAATCTTATTGCGTCTGAAAATAAATAAATGCAAAATAAAAATTGGGAAAAAAAGAAAGAAAAAAAAGGAATGAAAATGAAGCACGAAAAGAACCTGACTCGATCTAGGAGAGCGAGGAAAAGAGGGTTGGGGTTGCTGCAATTACCATTCGCATCGGAATCAAACAAAGACAAGAGAGAGAAAGAGAGAGAGAGAAAGAGAGAGAGAGAATTTAGGTAGAAATAGGAAAGAGATTGAAAGAAAAAAAGAGAAACAATATATATCATGTCAATATTTTTGCGGGAATTTAATTTACCTTACTTTGTCAGATTGAAATAAAAAACATTACATTAAAATATTGACTCAATTATTTATTCCTTTCCATAACTTCCTTGTAAAAACAAATCTTTATATAACTTTTTATTTTCAATTCAAATCTTGCTTCTATATATATATACGAATTTAATTTTGATATAATATGAGTATAACAAATTTTACAATGTTAATTAATAAGAAATTATTTCAGATATAATTTTAAATGATATTATAAAAAACGTTTACATCATTTCTATATTTTAATTGAATTCCATTAATATTTTTTTAAAAATTAAAACCATCAATTATTTTTGTAAAGCAATCCCTAACTAATATTATTTTGATTTTTTAAAATTAGTTAAGTTAAAAAAAATATTTGACAAAAATTAAAGTTGGAGATGTTGGATAAGATAATCGATTCGTTTATTTGATAAAAAATAAGTTATTAAAAGTATTTAGTTAAAAAAAATTATTAATTTAAAATATCTTATTTGATTAAGAAAATAGTATATAATTTTTTTACCACCATATTACTGGTATGATATTTACTATTATTTACTTTCATTACTAAATAAAATAAATATTTATTTTTTTCATAATAATCAAACTAAAAGTTTATTTAAAGATATAAATCTAACTTATTTTTTAAAATATAAAAGAATTATGATAGAAACAAACATCTTAATAAGATTGTCTCTACCAATCAATCATTTAGAATACATCACAAATATATTATAAACAAAAAAAAAACAAACAAACATGGAAGAACATTAATCAGAACTTATCATGATTA
>JAMLFT010012469.1:0-10400 GCA_026544285.1 Pachyrhizus erosus
CTAAATTATATTAAAATATATTTATTATTTTTTTAATTTTATTTTAAATTTTTATAATTAATTTAATGCATTTAAAATTACAAACATAACCTTAAAGTTTTAGAGAGAATAGTTTTTCATCTATATATTACTTTAAATAATAAAAGATTTACATTTATTAATTGATGAAAAGGATATTTCTATTAATCGCAATTCATAATTCATATGATCGTACATAAAATCAATTATAAGTTAAATATAATTTATTAAATATATATAATTAATTAACCATATAATTATTTTACTCAATTAAATGCGTTTTCCATCGTACGTAGGATTTAAAAGTATTTTTAAACATTTATTAAATCCTCTCATCTCATTTCATTCAACCCAAATAATCTTACTATTACCTTCATTATTAAACTATATATATTTTAACATTTTAATTTTGTTCCAAAACTATTGCTGATTTACAAATCATAGACTCTCTTTTTTTCAACTATACTCTTGTTTACAATTAAATTAGGCATAAGTTGAGTCAATAGCTAATTATCCATCAATGACAATGTTCACCTTACATTGCCTTTAGACTCTTTAATATTCAAATATTCATAAATTATAGTACTTCTAACAAAAATTAATAATTTAACTATTAACATTTTTCAATAAAAAATTAAATAAATTATTTTAATTTAAAAATATACCAAGTAATGATTTCTTAATGAGTGTACACTAACCTTAAATATCTATAATTTTAGAATAAAATAAATATTTTATTTTCACTTTATCATTTATAATTTTTTTAAAACCAAACAACTTAAAATTTTATTTCATTTCCTACTTTTTTTTCTCTAATCTCTAATTATCTTCTTATTGTATTCATTTACACTACTTTTCTTCTCGCAACTACATAGAACGTAAAAAAACTCAAATTATGAACTTATATATAATTTAGTATTAAGATTTGATATTAAAATTCAAAAACTGAAAAAAAATTAAAATAAAATTAACTAATTTTTTTTTAAACAAAAAACAGACAGATTTATGGAGTCATGTAATCATAACTCATCATGTGTACTAAGTTTGTTAATTTTTTATAATAAATATCTTAAAAATCAATAGATTAACAGTGTATACAATACATGATTATTAAATCCTTTCTTTTAGTTACTACCGCACCATTAAGGTTACTCCGTGGGCAGTGATGGCATCGCATTAACAAATACAAAAGTTGCAATTATCTTTCAACTTCATTAATTGTGCGGATAACCTCCGTGTACTTTTCAGCTGCACACAAATAAAACTCCATAATCTCAGATTTTATTGCATCTTCATTCTCTTTTATTCAACTAAATTCCCAGAAGCACTCAGCTTCATCAAAAGTTAATCTTTGAAGCTTCCATCGGTCTCTTTCCCTGCTGGTAATACTGGAAATAAATCTCAACATAATTTTTCACCGGTCTGTATAATGTTGGCCTTGACTCATTCACTAGCCTATCCACCGGTTTAATCTCTTTTTCTGAATCTGGGACGCAGAACACTGCTACTGTGTGTCTTTCCCTCTCTTTATTTACCACTACCCTGTGTACTGGGCTCCGGAAAATTCCATTGCTCATTATCTGTTGATCACATTCAAAAGGTTCTGAGTCAATCCTATCTGTTATCATGGACAAGCTTTTGTGTTGTACTAGTATCAATCCACTCTATTCACAAGTTTGCTCTTTGCATGAACAAAATGAAGATATTTTAATGATAAATGCTGCAGTTATAATATGTTGATAACAAATAATAAAAATTATAAAATGGTGATTAGAAAGCGGTGAGATGGATGGAATGCATGTTTGTTCCTTCATTTGAATCATAAATATTGAAATGAACGGGAGGCTTACATCATAAGCCCAAACAATTGATATTTATTAATTAAAATATCATAAATTTTATTTTTATAATTGATAATAATAATCTAATAATTAAACAATGTTAATTCACAAAATTTCAACTAGAATAAGAAACTTCAGTCATTACCTCTATTTGATCACCAACGTTAATAAAAAGAGCATCAGGGATGATTGGAACTTTAAACCACTGATCATCTTTGAGGACTTGGAGGCCTTCTACTTCTTTATCTTGCAACAGAAAACTTATGGTGGATCCATCAGCATGTGGCTTTATGCCGAGAACATGATCAGGCATTGGACATGGAGGGTAGTAGTTGAATCTCACAAACATATTAGTCCTCTCTCCACATTCATTTAGGAAGCAATCCTCTTCCAAGTTCACTGACTTTGCCATCGCCTTAAGGATTACTTCACTTAGCAGCCTTAGGCTTTCGGTATACTGTAGGACAGTACTCCTGCGTTGAAACAATGAAACATCCAATGAGATTAAAATGTGCAATCGATAGAGGAGCTAATACTTGTGTCACTAGCCCGACAGAAATGGAGGAAATTGCTTATTTAATTCCTTTCCAAAATAATAACGCTATATATAAGTTTATTTTAATTAGATAAACTTCTTAACAAGTAATTAATTATAAGAAAAGAAAAGGAAAATATGAAATTAAAATAAACTCATGTATCTTTGTTTTTGCAGAAGTTAGATGAAAATTTTTAAAAAATTAAGGTTTGTAAACTGATTTAACTGATGAAAAAAGTTTTAATTATTTTATCTTTTTATTTTTTTCTGTTATTATTGAGAAATTTGCTGTAACTGATACATTATTCATGCTTGTGTATTTTATTATAAATATTTAATACACTAAAGTTTTTTGTTGCGGCTATTAGAGTACTGGTTTGTTCATGTAAAAGAACATTCAGTGTTATTGAGAGCAGGATGTGACAAGAATGTATACCTGAAATCATCAGGGCTTTCGGGCCAAAATTTGAAGTTCCTCTCATCTTCAGGCAACACCTTTAGGTAAACTCTGTCAGTCCAGTCAAGCCTTTGCTTTTTTGAATATATTATATCATTGCCATACCCTTCAATATTGTTTGGTTCCCTTGCACATTTTTGCTTTTCTTCCTTTGGAAGTTGAAAGAATTGCTTTGAAACTTCTCTCACCTTGTCCAGAAATGAACTTTCCATTCCATGGTTTATTGCCTGAATATAACAAAATGATTGCGAATATCATTGGCGGACCAGAAAAATATCATTAACAACTTTAATATCTAATCTAATAATTTTCTTTGATACTCTATAAGATGATTTTACGAACTTATATCAAAGAAACCAAGTCAACTAAATTTGGTAATAACATGAAACAGAATTTCAAGCTTACTATCATACACACTTTTTTTAACCTATTTTTTTTTTGTTATTAGTTGACATTTGTTAAAAATTGCAGTAGTTTAATGAGTCTCATTCCCTATATAATAAATTGTAATGATAACTTTGTAGTTCTCAGTAAGTTTTAACCAGTAATTAATAACTTGGATATCCAAGTTTTACTATTTCCATTTATTCTAAAGGTTGTGGATTGTGATATTTAAAGAGGCATGGATCTATAAAGTAATTGAAAGGGATGATGTTTATATAGAATAGAATAGAATATAATAGAATAGAATAGAATAGAATAGAATAGAAAGGGAGACCTGAAAGCAGCCCCATGAATGGAGTTTAGCAAGCTCTTGTTGTGCTGTAGATGGAGATGAGAGGCGATGAAGATCGAGCACGGGAATATCATCATCATGTGATAGCACAAAAGCATCTCGAAATCCAGCACCGCCTTCCTCGTACATGTAATTTTTTGGTAGATTTTCAGCGTTTAACAAAACCTCTTGGACAGGTTCACCAACTATCTTTTCCTCACCCGATTCTGCCATCAAGGTCAACGGAATGAACTAGGGACAAGAAGAGGCTTGCTTTTGTCTTCGGTTGTCGCTACAGAATGAAAGACTCATGGGGAATACAACGCCAATATACCGCTATATTTATACTAAAAACACCTGTAGTACTTTTATGAAATAAAATAGGTTTAAATATTTTTTTCATATTTATAAAATATTAATTTTATTAAATAATAATGTGATAAAAAATTTGTAAAAAATTTTAATTAAAAAATTTATTCAATAACAACAAGAAAATTTAATAAAAAAAATAAAATTAATTTTTAATCTATAATATATCACGTTATCATTTAATAAAATTAATATAATAATATATAATAAAATCATATAAAAAATTTAAAATATTATAATAAAATAATTAATAATTTAGATAATAAAATCAAAATAAAATACTTTATCTGTATAAAAAAAAAATTAAAGCTAAAGATTTTCTCTTCTTTCTTTCAATTTTTTTTAAAACAATCAAGATTCTTTTAACACCGTATTTTACTCTTAATATACACCAATCAAATTAAAAATAGAACATAATCAAACAATGTATCAAACGTGAGGTAATAATCTAGCATTCTCGCAAGCAGGCCATTTTGATTAAGTTTTAATTTCTTGAGCCAGAACTTTGGGGCGCTTTTATAAGATAAGTAATTTGAGGAACAATTTATAATTATAAAACCTAATGGATAAATCCACATATATTGCGAATAATTCGAAATGAGCACAAATATCACAATCAACATTTAATCCCAAAGTAGAAAGACCGTGTCTTTTTACCCAATTAACTAATAAAGATCTCGTCCAATCTACAAAGATAGCATAAGCTACCGTCTAACCATTTAAGTTATGTTCGAATAAATAATGTTGAGTAAGATAGAATGAAAATAAATATTTTTTTATTAAGACATTTTTCTGATGGAATAAAAATAATTTCACCACATACATCATATTAGAGACAGGAAAAATTATTTGATTTTAAATCTAAATAAGAAATTTAATATCATGCTATTCCATTCCATTTAGTTAATCCAAACATAACCATTAGAATTAGTACACAAGACTGGGACTAATTTTTTTTTAAAAATAACTAATCTTTTAAAACCAACGACATTATGTAAATTCTAGTACCCATTACCATAAAAACTTGAACGGTACTGGACCAATAAAAAATAACCTCATCAGGGGATCCAATGCATACAATACCAGTAGCAAATTCTTATTCCTAGCACAAGCACAATATCATAAACTATAAATGGCCCATAAATTGGCATCATTTTCCTGTCTCTCTAGCAAGTTAAAAATAATAAAGCCAAAACACATACACTACCAAGACTCAACAATCTGTCCTCGGCGAGAAAATCATAGAAAAACATCCATATAACTAGTAACGCGTAAATTTTCCATTATCAGTACCTCCTGGGGTAGCGGTCCATAAACCGACCCGAAGGGCACTCATATGCCAGGTGACCACGACCTCCGCAATTGTGGCAAATCATCAAGGGGCCCATGCAATCCCTACTCGTGTGACCTAATTGCTGGCAGTTCCTGCAAACAACATCTCGGTAGCCCCCACCACCACGAGCGGCGCCGCCGGCGCCGCCGCTGCGGTCTCCAAGAACGTTGGCTTTGGGACACTGTCTAGCCACATGCCCAGAAACATTGCACAAATTACAAATAGGATCATTAGGACAATCACGTGCCAAGTGGCCTGTCTTCCTACAGTTGTTGCAAGCCTTCTCATTCGTGCATTCAGCTGCAATGTGCCCCTGCTTATAACAGTTGTTGCACAACCTTAGGTCCCCTGGAGGCATTGGAGGAGCTGTGCATTCCCTAGCACGGTGTCCAGCTTTACCACAGGTGTGGCAAATCCCCTCATTTGGACAATTACTGGCCATGTGGCCAGGTTCTTTACAGTTCCAGCACAGTGACTTTGTGGTACATTCAGAAGCAATGTGCCTGATCAAACATTCAATACCAGAAACATAAAACCTTGTTAGCAGATATTGTATAATTAACAATTTGACATCACAGACTTCTGACAAAAATAAATAGATAAACAAACTAATTAATCTATTAAATTCAGATTTGGAAGTTGTAAAAGTCAAACAACACACATTTCAAACTTAAACTTATCAAAAGATCTGGTAAAGGCAAAGAGAGTCAGCCTTTGCCCCTCACATCCTGGCTCCAGTAACGTAGTGGCCAATTATAATAAAATAAAGGCTGGCTATATTTTAAGTGAGAGTCACCATTAGAATGATCATCAAAAGGCATTTATGGCATCACCAAGAAGTTAATATTCTGCCATCAGATTCAACAAGCAAAATGGCTTGCATCCACAGAAAACACAAAGAAGATGGTAGTAACATAGTTGCAGTATCAATTTAGACAGATATAATACAACAGTTAGACACCATGAATTTAGAGGTGCAATTGTGAGATGGAATTTAACAGGCGAATCCAGGCAAATCAAACTATTGTTTCTTTTCACTTTTTTCAGACAACATAATAGATACTGAGATGCCTCACGAAGATTGCAGTGCTTCAATAATAAAGTAAAGCAATTCTTGAACCCAAACATTCAGCCATCCATGAAAAGAAGATAAATGTAGAAAAAGGACAGACTAAAATGGAGGAACAAAAGCAAAACCACATTATTTAAACAAATAAAAAAATGAACAGAAGATGAATGATAATAGGTAAATTCCTGAAAGTTAACCACAAGCCAATTAAGCTATAAAGAGCAAAAAGTGAAAGATTACAGACAGATAAACCAATCTCACTGCAAAAAATTCTTCAGAAGAAATGTAACTAAAGTATAGTTGTGCTAATTGATATGTAAATATAAGGAAAGAAAATTTAACTTATGTTGGAAATAGCACGGACACAATAGACCTGGTAAATAACTTCCTACATAAGAAACTGTACAAGGCAAAGTCCAAATTAATGGTTAATCCACAGCAAGGTCCAAACCTTATAAGGCAAAGACCAGAATCATCTTTCATCACATGAAACCATTATAATTCACAGCAAGCAGAATATTACAGAATTAAATACTCAATTGTTAATAAACATAGCATGAATTCCATACCCAGGGAGGCCACAGTTGTGACAAATTGCAACATTAGGGCATTCCCTTGCATAATGACCAGGCCTCTTGCAATTCTTGCACAGATTGTCTCGGCTGACAAAAAAATCAAGTTAGTGTTGCCACTGTGAGAAATGCATGCTCATATTCCAAATGTCAAATGGTTTTGTGTAAATGCACCCCTTCTGTTTGAGGAGGCAAACCATATCACTTAAGTTTGAAATCCAACTAATCAAAGGTACAGTCAAAGTAAGAAGATTGCATACCACAAGAACGGAAAATAAATTGTTCATGCTTAGGGTTTTACGAAAGCTTAATTAAGATTCAAAGCCTCTTCTAGTAAAAGCATACTTCAATCTTCTCTGGCTTCCCTAACCAAACACATTTAAGTAGAAAAACAACAGCAAATAAATAGTTAAAATCCAAAAGAAAACCTGAAACCCCGACGTGAATCTCTCCTGTAAGGTGCATCACGATAGGAAAATCGATCAGATCGGATCTTACGGTCCATTGGGCTCCTGCTCCTGCTCCTGCTCCTGCTGCGGCTGTCTGAACTCATTTTCAACTCTTTTCTCTTTCCTACCCTCTACCACAACTGATCAGCAAAACCACCTCCACCACAACAAACACCACCAGCCACTGCCTCCTTCCTGTCCACATGACAACCAACATCCAATATCATCCTTAAGCCAACTAGCCAAGCCAAACCCCTTACCTCCCCTTCAAAATATAAAAACCGCAAATTCCAACAGTATAGAACATGAAATTTCAACAAGCAATCCATCTCACATTCACATCAATCAAATACCACTGCACTCAGCACCCAAAAATTGATAGCAGGCCCCAGGCACCGTTCTTCATAATATTCACGGGCTTCTCATAAATAATAATATTTCCAACATAAGATCACTTTACCTTTGAAAAAACAATAGAAAAGATATCACTCCATCTTTCAGCAAAGATAGCCCAGTAGCATAGATGGATAAGGTAAAATATTGATTCACAGAGAAAGTCATCTAGGGGCATGGTTTGGTTCGGGAATAGAGGAATATTATTTTCTTTTCAAGGAGATTAAGGGAAAAAAAATTTAAAAAATGACCACCGAGAAAAGAAAGGAGACACATATGGTGATAGCCAGCCACTTCTTACTATTGGAAAATACAGGTGCCTTTAAAATGGACGTGTGTTCTTGAGCAGACTTTCCCTTCTTAAAGAACTACATCTTCATGCTGAGTAGGCGCCATTCACTAGAAGGTCCAGATTGTTATGGACCAACTATCCCAAAGACTTGAGGAATTTGGTAAAGGCACGTGAATGGTTTTATGTCAGTATCTCTCCTCACACCAGCCTACAAGAGCCCTTTTGTCATGAAGCATGGACAATGCTCCAGGCCAGTCCTACCTTGGGCAAATATTTGAATTTTATTTAGGAGAAAGCAGGTGCCAAGGGACCATTGACCTGACTACATGGTCATAAAGGATTTGATACTATGTCATGAATCAACTACCACAAAAACTTAAGCTGTTAAGGAAAATTACATGAGTGATTTTAAATCTAACATGGATTTCAAAAGATAACAATTCAAACTGATGATGGGGCTATAGCATAGATTAAGTGACAATGCTGAAGAAAGGAGGTTTTTCTATTGCAACTAATGGGAGATTTTCCACTCTTGGTCCATGTATTAAACATGAAATTGAGATGGGAATCGATTAAGCAGCTAGTTAGAAACATTTTAGTAAATATCAATAGGCTTATTGTTTTGACCAGATATTGTTTGCCAATACATTATTATGATGCATTGAGCACCATATAGACCACAGAATGATGTGCTCTAGTTTCTGATTAAATTCTCTATTTTATAACAAATGATTATATGACAAATAACCTCGAAATCCCATCAAGAGATGAGAGATTTAAATTTTAAGCTAAAGTTTTTTCTTGCTCGTATCGAATTTTTAGCATGATATCATGACTATTGTTTTTGGGGAGGTAATAATAGAGTGAGACACAAAAGATATGCAGATAAATGTGATGAATAATTAAAATCAACACAGTAAACATTATTGTTTTCAGCTAGTTCTCAACAATCATCACTGGCCACACAGCACTCAGACCTGTTCTCTACTTAATCCAAGCAGTTCTAGTGCATGTAACATAGGATATATCCTAATTAACTGTCCTTGGTTAGTTCCAGTTCCAAACAAAAAAGTTATTCCCAGCTCCTTTTTCTCCAGAAGTAAAACAGCTCCCTGGAATTTCACTTCCCAGTTCCCACAATCCAGCACAGCTAGAAATTTATTTCTCACATACAAAATCATCAATTCACAAAATTTAACTTCATTATCATTATTTTTTCTAGACATCATCAACGAATTCCAGTGCAAGAAAATTAAGCTGCTCCTTTGAAAAACTGATATCATGCAATAGGCAGACCAGGAAAACCGTCACGTACAAACATCCGAGCAAAGTTGTTTTCCGGTACCAGGAAAAACGTTCAATCTTACACGTAGAAACGTAGATCGTTAACCAATACCGGGAAAACACACATCAAACTCACATAAATCCGTCACATCCCAACCTTATGTAAATTACAGATTCGGAATCCGAACCCTAAGAAGAACCGACAACGGTCGACACCACAGGGAATCAAGGCGTGACGAAACCCTAAGCATCCATATCGGAAAATGAAGGAAATCGTAGACAAACCGAGAAAGCCAGACGATGAATCCGAACCGAATTTAACCCTAACAGAGTCGCATCGAAATGAAACAAATACTAATAAAGCATAAAAAAAAGGGTTAAAGGAAGAACCTGAGCGCTGCGGTACAGACGCTTAACGGAATCGGCGGTTATGACGAAAATATGGATAATAGGAAGTAGATGTAACGAGCTTTTTGCAGCAGAGCAGCCGCAAGGGTTTTTTTTTTTTTGTTCGCCGTTGGAGTTTCGAACGAGGGTTATAAATATTGTCGCGTCAGTCACAACAAAAAGCCTCCCTCGTCCTCCTTTCTTTCGCTTATGGTCCGTTTGATTTATTGCTAGTTTTTCGTTTTTGTTTTAAATATAATTTTTAAGATAAAATGTAATTGTAAAAAATAAAATTGAAATAATTTTTAATTAAATTTTAAAATATTTTCATATTTATTTTTAAAATCATTAAAAAATATTTTATAAATTTAATTTTTAATTTTAAAAATATACTCTTGTTATATTTAACTATCACTACTTTTATTATTAAAATTATCATAAATTATCATTATAATTGTTAGCAATATTATCATTCACTGTTACATGTATTATTGTTATCATCATTCATATTATCATTGTCACTCACTTTTGTTATTATTATTATTATCAATATTACTATTATTTATAATTATTATTACAACTTCTAATATCATTGTCATTGTTTTTATCATTCCAAAAACTCTTATGACACCATTACATTAATATTTTTTAACATTATTATTCTTTCTAATTCTAAAACAATCATA
>JAMLFT010012470.1:0-10400 GCA_026544285.1 Pachyrhizus erosus
ATTTTTACTAATTATCATTAAATTATAATATATCACCATTAAAAGATTTTATTTTAATAACAACAAATATAAATATTTATAACAAATAAAAAATAATTTTTTAAAAATTAAAAGACTTCTTATATTAAAAACTATCAATTTTTTAAAATTATGTTTTATAAAAAGGATCAGAAGAAATAGTAATTTTCTCTTTAATTAGAAAGCAACACTAATTGAAATCAACAAATATAAAATTAATTTAAACAAAGACTTTAAAAAAACAATAGAATAAATTAAGCGTTTATTATAAATTAAAATCAATTTATATTGCTTTCATTCTTAAATATAGGATGTTTGCAAACAATTTTCACAATTAAGAAGTTGATTAGTTTAATTAATAATATAAAATTTATTTATAATTATAACATTTTTTTAAAATTATCCTTAAAATATTAAAATTATTTGCATAACTTTTTTTTTCAGTTAATTATTTTTATCTGAATAAATAATGTATGAAGAGAGAATAATAGTAATAAAATTTTAATTTTAAAAAATATTACCAACATTTTTTTATAAAGAGCGTTATAAAAAGAGAGTTCCAAAGAGCATGCTATTGACTTCATTGTTAAAATCATACTTTTTAATTTTTCAATTCTCAAAAAAAAAAAAGAAAGTAATAATTCATAATATTTATTATTTATGAGCTAAAATAATTGACGATATTTATGTTAAAAATAATTAATGTAAAAAGAATTAAGAAAATAATCTTATAAAAGGTGACAAGAAAAATTTAAAATAATATCTTACATTTAGGGATAGAGGAAGTATACAATAATTTATAAAAATTAGAACATTTATAGAAAAAATTAAGAAACATAAGTAATTATTGCTAAGTGGCTTTGATTCGGGTTGGATGGTGATTGGAGATGATTGTTGTTGCTCTATCAAGATGGTATGTAAAGGTGATGACCATCCACAAAGGCTTTGATGTCTAAGAAAAGAGTTAAAATATTATTTTAGGTGGCCAAATATACAAAAGAATAAAATAATAATTTTAAAATTAATATATTAAATATAACCTGCAATTAAAGAATTATAATAATTAAATTTGTACAATGAATCATAATTATATAGATTAATAAAAAAATTACAATAATATAACATTAGCAAAAAAAAGATATTCAAATTCTGAAATTTAAGCAAGCAATTCTAATAATAAAAAATCTACAATATTTGGATATCATGTTTAAAACATGATATTCAAATTCATTATTCTTCTTGACAGAAGTTGTATCGTCTTGAGTAATAGTAGTAAGAAAGATAGGACAAAAAAAGTGAGAAAATGTAAGACATAATGAAAAGAAAAGAGAAAATAAAAGTAAAAAATAAATAGAATTATATTATAAGAGATAGAAATTATAAATTTATTATTAAAAATTGGTTTAAATACGATTTTAGTTTCTGATAAATGATCAAATTTTACTTGTGATTTTTGATAAGTTTTTTTGACGGTTATGGTCTTGATAAATTTATAATTTTATTTTTAGTCATTGCTATTAATAGATTATTATTAAGAACTGAGTTCTCCATTAAAGTTTATTAAAGTTAAAAAAAGAGAAGTTGTGTTTTTGTGTCATTATTGCTAGATATTGCATACAAGTGTTTAAGGATGAAAAAGAGAAGTTGAATAATATGTAGTCTATAAATAAATAAATGATTTTCCTTATTATTGATCCTTTGACATCAATAAATTACATGCATGTGACAACTCATTATATTAATAGCAAGTAAGATTTGAAGAAAAAAATATTGAATTTTTATTTAATTATTGACTACAAAAGTGATATCATTTGGATAAACCTAGAGAAATGTTAAAAAATGAGGATTATAAAATTTGTGTAACTATAGATAATGCAAGTGTTGACAACTTGACCATTTTATATTTAAATAGAGATTTAAGTATTTGGAATAGTCATACTTTATTGAGTAAAAAGAGTTCATGGATTTGAGCTTTTTCATTAACATTTTGAACTTTATTGTTAGTGATTGTTGAAAGAAATTGACCTTATCAATTTGTAAAATACGAGTTTTACATAAGTTTGTGAGGTTTTTTTCTAACTAGATTGGTGACTTTTAAGAGGTATGTTGACGAAGTAAGTATGCCTACTTAGACAATATTAACATTTGATATACTAACTAGGTGCAGCGTAATTTATTTAATGTTAGATGTTGTTACAAAACATAAACAAACATTTTGTCGCTTCGAGTATGTTGAGAATACTTTTTCTTATTAGTGAAAGAAGAAAAAGTCCTAAAGATATTGATTGGGAATGTACTTATTTTTTAGGAAATTTTTAAAGATTTTCTATAATACTATATTTTTATTTTGTGTGTGGGGAAGGGGAGGATCACTGCATGTTACAATTAACACTTTTTAAGCCACTCGATATTAAAAAATTACTAAATAAGTGGAGGTAGATTGATGATTTTTTATTATAAAGGATGACAAAAAATATACAACTAAAGTTTAACAAATATTAGAAAGGTTAAATCAACTATCTTTTTTACTTATGACTATTTTTTATCCTTTTTATAAACTTGAGTTTATTAAATTTTTTTAATTGAATGAATGGTGTTGAGAAGAGTAGTAAGATGTTGAAAAAAAAAATTAAAGATCTCACTATTAAATTACCTGAGTATTATGTAATGGTGTATCCCATTTTTCTTGATAATGATAATTCTAATACTTTGGCTTCAAATGTTGTCTCGTAGTTTAATACCAAGGATGGTGGGTACGAAGATTGGGATGGTCAATTTAAAATGAAAAACAAGTAAAATCAAAGTGAAGTGCAAAAAAATGAGTTGGAAAGGTATTTAAATAATTATGTAGAAGATATCAACCTTAGATTTAACATTTTAAATTGGTGGAAAGTGAAAAAAATCAAACATTATGTTGTCTAGCATGAGTAAACATATTGCTTATTCTTGTGTTTATTATATCATTTAAGTTTATATTTAGTTCAGAAGGATGAGTCCTTGATTCATTTTGTAGTTTATTGAGTCTTATTATTATTGAAGCTTTCATTTGAACCTAAAATTGGCTCAAATCTCCTAAAGTAAATGTTATGATTTACGAGTTGAAATAAATTATGTGAAAATTATTGAATTAGGTATTAAGGTTCTTAATTCCTTTTTTATTTGTTTACAATATAAATTAAAGTAAATTACATTCTTATCTTCTTAAGATAACACTTATTGTACTCGTACCTCTAGCTTAAAATGTCCCTACAATGATTTCCCTTGATTTTCAAAACTTCATTACAAGAACACCCCCTACATTATTACAAAGTTGACTTCTTTAATAAAAATGTATTACATACTTATCATATGCCTTTTTAATAAAAATTTTGGATAATTTTGTTCTCTGTACTTGTTTAAATTGGAATATGATTTTTGAAATTAAAAGAGTAAATTATATTTGTATCCCTTCAATTTACTATTTATTACACTTGCACCCCTTCAATTTAACGCTTATTATAGTCGCACCCCCTCATGCTAATGTTAACTGTTGCTTATTTGGATATGTTAATTTTTCATATTTATCTTATTTTTTTATTGCATTGCTCATATATAAATTAATTCAATTAAAAACCAATCTAATGTTGTTGGAATAAATAGAAAGTTGTGTCAATCAATTGGTAATGAAAGTGATATTCATTGATAACATAATTAAATAAAGTTCATATATCAAAATGGCCTAACCATGTGTATCTTCAAAACAAAGTATTTCCAAAAAAACTAAAACAAAGCCTTGTATAGTTTGTAGTAAGAATAAACTTGTTTTTTCATAAAATAACTCTTACATAAACATAAGATACGAAGCTATTTGGCAAAACAAAAGCCTATACTTAAATTAGTTTGTAAAAAGAAAATCACATTTCGTCATATCCTAATTCCTAATTCTTCTTCTAACTCAAATTTTTGTTTTTTTATTCTTTTTTACTCCATCAGTTGTGTTGATATCTTCTTGTTGGTTGGAAGATTATTCTACAACTTTGAAATTCGTTTGTAATTTCTAACATTGAATCAAAATAAGTCACAATAAGTTTGTTGACATTTTTTTTCTTCAAAACTGAGTGGTTAAATGAATACTAGAAAAGTGATTCCAGATTGTTGGGTTTGAGAAACTTTAACTTGGTTTGAGTGAGAGTTTTGAAGTTACACCAATCCAATTGGTGAAGGGCTAGTTGATTTAGAGTTTTGAGCACGAATTAGGGTAGTTGAATGTGTTTGGTCAACATCACTATTTCCATTTTCAACATTAGTACCAACATTTGAATTTGTTTTCTACAAAGCTAATCAGAAACAAACCTAAACATTAGTAAGACATTGATAATAATAATGACTAATTGTTACTGTTGTAATGAAAATGAATAAATTTACAAACCTATTTTTTCTTCTTTTGTTTGTCAACAGGAGGCCTTTGGCAAGTCCTATAATTATGACCAAATTCCTTACAAGTAGAACATTGAATGGTGTTTGATATCCTAACTTGGGGTCTTGATGATCTCTTAACATTACTCTTTTTCTAAGACTTCCTAGGCCTACCAGGTAGCATTTTCAAAGCAAAAAGATCAATTGGTGGATATCCATCTTTGTTGTTTACATCTATATCAAACATTGGATGAATAATTTCAAGTATGAAATACAAGAACATGCATGTTTGCATGACAAACACGTGATATGCCAATAGTTACAACATATTTTTTATTTAGTTTAATAACAAAGTGGCTGAAACTATCCCTAACTTTGAATTCACCTTTACCAATATATGTTATACCAGAATATCTCTCATCTTGCATTGTTTTGTCTAAAATAACCCTAATCCTAAGAGTGACATTTGAGTGAGTTCTTGATGCCTTCTCGTATGTTTGTTTTTGAAAGATGATCATCATCCTAGTGATTATGGATTGAAGCATTGATAACACTGTCTTCCTCCTATTTGCATCTATCCAGGAGTTGAATATTTCACACACATTATTTGTGACATGGTCACTTTTGCTTAATGGATGATAAATGTGTTTAACTCATGTATATTTGGGTCTAGTTTCAAACAATAATCAATTTGTAGCTTCATAATTCACCTTCATCATTTCCTAAATTGCTTTATTAAACATAAATTCATTATAAGTCACCACACATTTCCAAAAGTAAGTTGTCAACAGTAAGGATTTGTATTTTTGTATGAAATAGTTAAACATATGATTAGTACAAAACTTGCCAATACACCAACTCAAGTCAGGAATAAAATGAAGCAAGACTTTAAGCAAAAAAAAAAAAAGATGACTATAAGATTGTATGTAGAGTGTATAGTACAACTCAGTAAATGCCAATAGTTCAATGAAGGAGACAAAAGGAGATATAATCAAATGAGATTCTAAAACAATGAGTGAAAGGTAAGGGATGACAATGATTGAAATAATATACCAAAAGAAATGCATTTACTGCTATACAAATGTGTGCAAAGTAAAATAATATACTTGGTATAGTCAAAACAATTACTTTAAGCATGTTCATACCTAAATCATAAAATAATTACTGTTATACAAATGTGTATAAAGTAAATGGTATACCAAAGGAAATGTATTTATTGTTATACAAATTTGTGCAAAGTAAAACAATATACTCAATACATTCAAAATAATCACTTTAAGCATGTTCATACCTAAATCATAAAACAATTATTGTTATACAAATGTGTGTAAAATAAAATAGTATACCAAAGGAAATGCATTTACTATCATACAAATATGTGCAAAGTAAAACAATATACTCAATACACTCACTTTAAGCATGTTCATACCTAAATCATAAAACAATTATTATTATACAAGCGTGTGTAAAGTAAAATAGTATATTTAATACACTCAACATACTTAATATAATAATGCATTAAATAAGAGAGTCCATAACTCACTTATGTCTTGCATTAGGAAACACATCAACGATTGATTCATGAAATCCCTGGTATCAAATAAAAACAATAATTAACCATTACAAAATTAAATGCACTAAATAATAGTTAACAAGTAAACATGAATGAACCAACCTTTCACAATTCAAACATAATTGTAAGTGACTCATTCTTTTATTCTAACACGGAATCCAATGTTTCTTTTAGTGATGTTAAAACAAAATATTCATAACTTTTTATTTTCTATTTTAACTATTGTAAAAACAATAGAAAACATTCCCTTGTTTGCATCTAGTGCAAAAGTAGAAAGTAAAATTCTTCCAAAAGGAACCTTTAAGTGGCATTCATCAATACCAAACCATGGTCTACACCCCCTTACAAAGTCTTTTTTCCACACATCCATGTAGACCAAAATCCTCTTAAATTGGGGGTTTATTGGCACCACCTAGGCTTTAAGTTTAGTTTCACTATACTTCCTTCATTGTTGTGCCTAACAATAATTGCCTATGTTGAAAAATTATTATAAGATACAACATGTGCACTATTATTTATTTCAAGTACCTTCTTCCTAGCTCGATATAATTGCATATCAGTTAAGGGTACAACTCCATATGTTTCAAGTAACACTTGTCTCATTGTAGGATAGCTAATATAAGGATCAACAATCAACAAGCTTTCAAGTTTGTTAGCAATCCAAGTAGAGTTTGCTTTAGAGTTTTTCATTGTTCTAATGCATGTGTACTTACCTTCATAGGACTTTATGTGATAAATTTCTTTGTTTAGTGTTGTAGATGCATGAATCCTCCATATATACTCATTGACCATACACTCAACAATCACCATTTGTTTTTCATTATTAACTCGCTTCAACTGAAACCCTTCTTGTATTGTGAAATATTTTAGCACTTTCCTAAAATGATTTACATTTAGAAACAATTGTCTAATCTCAAAATGGATATTCCTATCATTATCCAACTGAAACTACTTTCCATTTAATTCCCTCTCCTAATAAATTTCTTCAATATTTGAATTTGAATGAACAACTTTAATGACATCCACTAATTTGTAAAAATCACTTATGTTATCTATATCACTCAATTCTGCATCCTCACCATCAGGATGATAGTCAATGTCAAATGAAGATCCTTCACTTAGCCCCTGGTAAGTCACATATTCATCACTTGCAATTTTCATTTTCACCTACATCTTCCTCAACAATAGGAGCCTCTTCAATTACACCATTCACAGGTTTATTCATAAGTTCATTCACAAGTTGAAGCAAAAACTCAACTCTATTTCATGTTACATGTAAATGAATATAATGAAAATTTTTATTCTCTGTAAACATTGACACCACATCCTTATCATTATCTAAAAATGCATATTTACCATCAACAGCTCAAAATTACATGATAAAAGGATGAAAAAGAGGCAAACCTAAACTTTTTGCAATTTTCTTTATATCATCTACTACACAATAAACACCAAACTTATAGGATCTAGATTACGAATTTCATATGGTTAACCTTTCGATTCTAGAAAATGCACCAAAATATCAACATTCCTAACATTTTGACCTAAATATGACAACTCGTCATCCATCGTGTTTCCTACATACCAAAAATAATAACAAAAATCAATAAAAATGGACACTCAACATAACTGGTCACAACTTCAAAGACAAGTGGTCCCAAATACTGATCCTAAGTGATACAGTGGTCCCAACTGAAATAGTGGTCTCAAAATTATATTTGAACAACCCTAAACCCAATAACAAGGGTTCCCTACTAAAGTCACACTCAAACAGTAGTTAGGTTAAAATAAGAAACTCATATCTTCAAAATTTGTCTTTGAAGAATCATGACATCACCAACGTAACCCACCAACAGTAATATTAAAATAAAAAACCCTAGCGTTAGAGGCAAGGAAGATGACGTTAACAACAAAGACAAGGAAGACGATGCTAACGACAGAGACAAGGGAGACAACGCTGACGATGAAGGCAAGGAAGATGAAGGAGACGATGAAGCGGGGGAGACAATGAAGCGATAGAAATGAGGGACATGAAGAAAACAAGGGAGTTGAGGGAGTTAAGTCACAAAGGTGGTTTTGACATTTCAAAAAAATTTAACATTGTTAGTAATGTTTTGACACTAGGGGAGGTCACTGTAGAGGTATTTTAGATAGGGAATATAAGTGTAATAAGATTTATCTTGAAGAGTGCAAGTATAATTTACTCTATAAATTAATATTGTGTGCTAATGTGGTTATATTTAAATTTTTAGAGAGCTATTAGGTTCTAACGTTAAGATTATTAATATTTTTTAATGTATTATTTTTAAATTAATTTGTTATTTGATTTTTGTTTCACTTTGTCAACATATTTCTTTTTTTTCTTTCTATATTTATAATGTAGTATTGGATCTTATTAATTTGGTTATAGTGCTTTAGTACTACTTGAGCAACTCTTTGGATACGACATCAACAAGTGATTGTTTTTAGGTGAAGATGTTACTAAAGTGTAAAATTATATATATTTTTGTTAGTACAATGGAGTTTGCTTGTCTTGTAGTTGCAAATAATATTTGACATTTAGTCATAAGTTGATTATATTTTGTCTAATTGGTTTTTGATAACGAACATTGATTAGGTTTTGTTAATTAGCAAAATCAATTTGTATTAAATTGTATTGTTTAATGTGTTTGAAGGAAATCTCATATATTGATACGAATAGAATTTGTATCAAAACCAATGAATGATAATGACACATCCTTTTTGTAACATTGTGAATTTTTATTATCTTTATTTAACTGAAATAAAAAATAAACACTTTTTTTTTAATTCTTTAGTGAGATCAAAATTTTAAATTATGTTTTGACTTGTTTTGAAAAAATTAATAATTTTAAATAAAGATTAAATTATTATATGAACCTAAATTATCTATTTAAAATTTATTCTACTTAAATTAAAATTAGTTAAAACTAAAATTGTTAATATAATAATAAGAATTTCTTAAGCTTTGTAAATTTGTTAAACTCTATAAATTATAAAATCAAATTATAATTAAATATAACACTATAAGATTTGATTAAAATTTAAAGTTAAACTACATAAAAACTTGGATTAAAATAAGAACCCTAATAAACTATATGTATAGAATTCTTATGCCTATATGTAAATTATCATGACATTGCACATCCATAGATAATTAACGATGCTAGAAAATATAAACTAAAATTCAAACTATAACTAAACCACATAATATAGTAAAATTGCTTCTTACATTGAATAAAAGCTTTAGACGATGTTGGGCTATCAAGAAATCACAATGATTGCACATGAGATAAGACAGTCAATACTCCATTGAGATCAAATATAGACTTAGGTAATTTGGTTACAAACAAACTAAATTAAACAAAAGCTAAATCAAATTTAACTTAAAAATATGATTACTAAGAACTGCATTAAGGAAACATGGCAAAATTAGGCACAACATGGGATGTGAACTTGCTTAATCCTTGGAACACCTAAGTTTCAAATAACATTACTAAAATATAATCAAGCTTAAAACTTCTACTAAAGGAGACACTTAGAGTGGTGCCATAGAATCTTCAGTCTCCATTGTTTTCACACACACTCACGTTCCTTTCTCTCTTTCTACTCTTCAACAACTCTCCATTTTCCAAAAGCTTGTAGACCAGGGTTTTAAATTTTTACAAAAAGGCACTTATCACGGTCTCTTAAAATTATAAATATAACCATGATTTTATTTTATTTTATCTTGGTTATTTGTCACTAAAATCACATCTACTTATCATTTCATTTGAGTTAAGCTTAATCTGTTCCATCAATTAGAAATTAATTTCTAATTTAACTTTTTAATTATAACTTAACTTTGTTAACCTTTCTACTCCCTACTAAAATTATCCACTGTTGGTAATATATATATATATATATATATATTGTGTGTGTGATTATTTATAAATCATGTGCTTCAAATTAATTTACTTCTAAATTAACTCGTTCTCATGACAAACTAAATCCCTTTTCTACCTTAATGTTTTATATTTTCATGAACAAGTTTAAAATATTTTAGTTATTGAATTACATAATCACTGTTTTAATGAATCCTTACTATGTTTGAAGGTTATAGTTGTGGATAGAATTTGGTGTTTTTTTGTTATATAAAGATATTGTTGTCAATTCTTAAATTATACATTAAACTGAAATTTGAGTTTAACTCTATATAATAAAGTTATTTTGAGATTCTGATTTTCTTAGTTTACCCTCAACAACGGCAACAATTATTATTACTATTATAAAAAAAATGATAATCACATTCCTACAAATTAAATAAAAGAAATTATAACTGGTTTCAATCATTGATATTCTTTTTTATATGTTAAGAATTATTGTTAGTAGTCAATATGCACGTGATTAGATCGGA
>JAMLFT010012471.1:0-10400 GCA_026544285.1 Pachyrhizus erosus
TTTTAAAATATAATAATTTAAATATTTAATTTTTATTTCATAATTTTTTAAATATTTAATAATTAAATATAATTTTAATTTTAATTTAACACTTAATATTAATCATTGTGATCACACAAGTTAGAGCAGCAGGGAAGTCAAATTTTGTGTGATGAAATGTACGTTATATAAATCGGCATTACTAATAAATAATTTAGTATACTAACCGATGGAAAGAAAGTTCATAAACTGTATGCAAGTACTACAATATATAAAGCATATTAAATTCATCTGCAGGTTTAATAAACCCTGAAAAACAGATACGGCGGAAAGAGGAGACGCGGTTATCAAGAGATAGCTGCGCTAAGGAAAATCTTTAGGTACTCATCAATAATCGCGTAGATATAATTTTAATAAATCTTAATATAATATATGTTTAAAATTTAAAATTTTAAATAAATTAATTAATAAAATTTAATTATATATATGTGAAAATGAATAAGTACTATAAATTAAATAATTATTCTCTGAAACTAAGTAGCCGCCAAATTGGAAAAATGTGCAAGATTTGGTGAACATGAAATTAAAGTCCTGATCAGTGATCAGCTTAAGAAAAGTCTAATAATAGTTATGGAGCTGTGCAGAATGTACGTATAACGCTGAACAAACAATTTAAGTGACATGTTATAATGGAATTCGCTGTCAATCACACCTTGCCATCGTGTTCTTCCGTTGAGAAAATTTAAGTGACATGTTATAATGGAATTCGCTGTCAATCACACCTTGTCATCGTGTTCTTCCGTTGAGCCTACTTTAAAATTATGGCTTCACTCCTCTTAATTTTTGAATCATGCATAAAGGATTCATATAATGTACACTTTTGGTTAGATTTTGCTTTGATTTCATAAATTTTGAAAAGTATTTTTATCAACGAATGATGTTTAAAAATAAATTTGATAATTAAAAAATAACAATTAAATGTTTATTTAGATTTTATATATGTGTGTGTCAGTGGGAGAGAGAATTATATTTAGAAATTAATTTGACAATTAAATAATACAAAAAAATTAACAATTAAATGTTTATTCCGATACTTTCTGTGTGTTTCAATTTGTAACGTACTGTCACTTTGAATTAAAAGGAATTAATAAAAAGTCTAAATTTTTTTTAAAAAAATTACTGTTAACATATAACTAAAGAATAAAACGCAACTATATAGTTTAATTTAGAAATTTATTTTAAATTCAGAAACTTATTTAATATTTTCTTAATTTTAAGAATTAATATGATAGCACCTATCACTTTTAGAAAATAAAATGACTATTTACTTTTTCTATAAACTTCTTTGATTTCTATTTTTTAAAACATCTTTTTTTTTCTTGTCAAACTTTTATCAAGGGTTATACCAATTTTCCTGAAAGTCTACAATAATTACTTTTGATCCTCCGCCTTTATAAGTGAAATTGTATGAATCTTATCCATTTAATTTATTCTATTGCATAATAAATTAACATTTAACTCTTAACTTTCCTCGTCCAAATCTTTAAATGAATTCTTTTTTATTTCTTTGACTTATGGGATGAGTTTCTTGACTTGATTTTTAAAATATTTTCATTTAAGATGTAAACAGAACTCCTTTAGATTGTAATACAATTGGTTCTTTTAGAAAAATTCTTCATATTGTTTTTAAAAATGGGTTTTAATTAATGTAACATCCTTATAGTACCATTATAATTTAACGACATAAATCAAGTAGTTTCAATTCTTATAAATTAAGCTTTATAATTTGTCATTTATTATGGCACATGCTTTTCTATATAGTAGTTACCTATTTTTATACAATGATGGCAACAAAGCAATTTGCTGGAGTTCTAAAACTAAGGTGGGTTTAATTTACATAACGTCGCATTCCCAGTTAAAGAGAAAGGACATAAGTTTAATTTACGTAGAAAATATAAACAACGTGAAGATAGTCCGTACCAGCTATAAGTGAGTTCGATATATACACAGTCAAAATAAATACGGGTTAGTACTTTTGGTACTATAATTTAATCTAGTTAAAGCACTTGGTACGGTAAGGAAGTTGCATGTGGAGAATAAAAAAAAAAGTCTCTTCATGCCTAAAATACTGATTATTTATTTATTATTTTTAAAAATAATTCCCGCTGCGTAGTTTTTGAATTCCTCTTATTCAAACGTGTATTTATTTATTTATTCATGTATATATATTTTTATTAAGAGTTTGTCAAATTTTTTTTTTTTAATCTTTATTTCACTTCTTTTATACTGACCATAAATCTTCTTTCTCGTGGTGCGTCTTACACAGTCAACTTTGAATTCTGTAGTGGCATACCCTTACAAATGAATAAGTGAGAAGCAATGACAATTGGGATATGTTCCAGTATCAACATCCAGATGACGCTGACTGGGCCTTGAAAGATGAACTCACGGTTGACATGGTCAAACTCAATTCTCTATTAATTATCTGAATCAAACTCCAAATTTTGCGAAAGGTGCCTGGGTAGGTTCGATGCCATCATACAAGTTAATGACTTCACCACAAATTTTCACATACATAAAATAAGAAAACACCGATAAGAAAGAAGGCAACACATGTCATAAATCATTCAAGTGACATTAGTACTAATTGTAGAACAATTAGAGACATCTTTAGGATAGATCTATGGGAGTAACAACTACCAAGACTTAAGGTTAGCCGCATGAACTTGTGTGAATTCTAAGACTGGTTAGCCACGTGAACGACTAATCACCAATGATAGATTTCCCCTTAAGCGATTGGCACAAGAAAGGGATTTTGTCTTTTGATTGGGTTCCTTGTCCACTCCAAAAGTTTCCTAAAATTGAAAATTTGAGACTTTTATGCTAAACTACTCTTAAGGATAATTGTGGTAAGGGAAAGTTATAAATGGTTGTATAATGAGTCATGGCTGAATTATTGATGATAAATAAAGTTGTAAATATAAGAATAAATGGCTAAAAAGATATATTTAATTATGGTCAAGAACCCTTTTTTACATTGAAAATACAAATATATAAAGGGTTGTTTGTTGAAAAAAAATCCCTTTAGAACCTTAAGTTTTAATAATGCTAAATTTCCAAGAAGCAGATAATAAGTTATCTAAAATTAGCTATGACTAATGGTTGCTTTGAGATATGCCTTAAAAGATAGGACTTGATCTAGAAGGATGAAGAAAGGTGTGAATATTAGCCTACAGAATGGAGCTTTCCAAACATAGATCCTACAGTAGAACTACCAAAAGGATAAAAACTAGAAACAAAAAGGAAATCATATTTTTTAAGTCAAAGTACATATATTAGAAATTGTCTATGATTAGAAACATGATCCTAGAGGTAACTTTAGTTAAGGGGGAGATATCAAAAGTTATACATAATAATCATTAGAAGATGTAATGCATAATGGAAGAATGGAGATAAAAGAGTTTACACAATTTAGAAGCACACACCAAACACGACCAAGACAAAAGTCATGCATTAAAAGGCTAAAGCACTGAATCTAATGTAGGAAGTTCTCTAAAATAATTAAAGGAATTAAGAAGAAAATAACTTAAAGATATCAACAAGTCTTGATTAGAACAAGCAACCAAAACAATGAAGATTGAACCTCAAGCACTACCGTCACCAAAATCAACACAAGAAGACACCCTATAGAACAATCTTCAAAAGACATCTATGACTAGCTCAATAAGAAGAAGTCTAAAGGATTTCACTTAGACCTGTCAACTAAGCATCTATAGTTACAACTCAAATATGAATTGTGTAAGTTGTCAATAGTGGAGAAAAACAAAGAAGATGCAGCTTGAGGAGATGCTATAGAAGACTTGGAAGAAAAGAAAACAATCAATCACTCAAGTAGGGATGGCATAATGAGTTGGGTCCAATGGGCCAACCCACCTAACCTACCAAAAATAGTGAGGTAGGGATAGTTCAACTTGCTAGCCCATGTTAGCCTACCCTATTTAACCTGCAACGTAGCTAGCCATCGACAGGTCGAAGTAGGTTGGTCCACCAACCTGCTATAAATATATTTCTTCAAAAAAATATAAATTGGATTATGTATTTAGGCTTTGGATTTGCACTTTATATCTTTTTTAAAGTTTTTAGTATTCTTCAAAAATCAAAATACTCATTTATTATTATTCTTATCTTATTTTATAAATTCAATTCCTCTAATACTTATAGGAAAATTTATACTCAAATCAAATTTAGGCTAAGCTATTTACATATTTTACGCTTTATCTAAATTTGTTAATTTGCGTTGGTTTTATGAATTAAAAAACTATAAACTTCTTTTCTACTTTCTTTTTCATTTTTCCTTTTTTTATTTTCGGTGAGCTGGCCCACCTCAAAATAGAGCATGCTATTATTTCAAGCCCCTTAGCCCATTTTTGGTAGGCTAATGGCAAGGAGAGCCAAATGTGTTAGGTTAACCTACTTTACCCCTCATATATTCAAGTTATATGCTTGGATAAATGACACAATTTTTTAACGTTTGAATTCTACCTCCAACAACTATAAACAACTAGCTCTAACGCTCATTTAAAAGGGATAATTTGAAGGAGCTCATTGTAAGGAATGAGTGCCAAAAAGAAAGGGTAAGCTAAAAAAGACTTGAATTTCTCAAGAGTCAAAAATCTTAGCAAAAAAAAGAAAGAAGAAACACTATAGGTTAGAGCCAAGCCTTTCAATTCAAAATTGTGTTTGTAAACACCTTCATCAATGGAGCCAAAGTGTATAGGTAATCTCAAATGGTGTAGTTTGTCAAAACCCATTGGATAAAGGGACGAACCTAGAAAAATAATTAAAGAATTACCGCTTTTGAAGTTTGAATAAACACAATTATTGTGTGAGTCAAGTAAAACCTATAGGTGTGAAGCCTAGAAAGGCTTTTTGAAAAAGTACTTGGATAGACCTTGTAAAGACTTAGAGAATACTAGGTGAAGAGCCTATAAAGGCTTATAGAATATTTAGTGGAACCTGTAGAGGTTTAGAATATCGGGTCATGGTATAGCCTATTGAGGCTAGCAAAACACACTGAGTGAAATTTGTAGAGGTTTAGAATATTGGGGTATAGGAGTCTGTCGAGGCTTTAGAAGAAATAATACTACATGTTGAGTGCTTTGGTGTTATTGGAGAAAGACTATAGGTATAGTTATTAGACATATCCTAAGTTGGGTGAACTAGTATAATTTTTGTGTGTTGTATTCTTTTTTACTATTTTTTATTTGCATTACTTGCTACATACATTTTTTTTTATTCTGAGAGACCTTGTTTAACCAAACTATAACTCTAATATTTTATTTAAAGGTTTTTACAAAACTGTTTTAAATATCAAAAGTAACATCTACTTTGTATTTAACAGATAAAAACCAAAAAAAGAATCTATGATTTTCATAATAGCTTTTGAAGCAATAATTTAAGTTTCACCGTAGATATTTTCTGCTAGATTATTATTCTTATCTAAGTACTTTAGAAGGAAAGCATAACTCCTAACAAAACTTCTATGTTCAAGTACAAAGCTTGAGAAAATCAAATAAAAAATGCATCTTACTTAAAAGATTGAGAAAATTAAATCAAGATAGCATAACTCCTAACATAACTTTTTGATGTAAACATAGTAAAAAATGCACCTTACTCAAGAATCAACTTTCAAAAGTTTGAAAAAAAAATGATTTGTTAAAAACTTAAATTTATAGCTCAAATTTCCAAAAATAAGTCAATGTAGAGCAATTTGAGATGAAGTCATTGGAGAAAAATATGCTAATGAAAGAAAGTTATGCTTTAAAAGATAAATTTAAACAATTAACTCTTAATTTAGCAATGTTTGCTAGTAGTTCTAAAGCATTAAATATGTTATTAGGTAGTTTAAGTCCATATGATAAAATTGGTTTAGGATACTTTGATATTTCTTGCATTTTTGAACCTTTAAAAAATAGGCTCAGAAATGTACCTGTTGTAACAAAAGGCCTATAGAGACTCTAACTGTTACTTTAGAAAAATAATTCCTAAAAGGGAATCTTTCAAAGGATCCAAAGAGGAATGGATACCTAGACATTCTTCTTCTTATGCAGCATCCTACCATGACGAAAAGAATAGAGAAATTGATCTAGAATGGTGTTATCAAAAGAGAAGGAACTCCCTTTTCTTTGATTGAAGCAAAAGAATGGAGAATACTCGTAAATAAAAATGAGAACTCCCAATTCAAAAGTAGAGAGATTGAAAAAATAAAACATTATGTTACAAAATGGTTATCCTTCAATCGTCTAGTAAAAGTGATGATTAGAAAAAAGAAAGGAAACCAAATAAAAATATGATTCTAAAAAGAACAAAAATGATAAAAAAAAATTACAAAAAAAAAGTAGATGAAACTACACAAAACTTTTATTAAGTTTTGGCTTTGTGAAAACATTGTTGACATAAACTATTTGTGAAAAATATTTTTCATCTTAGTTAAAAGAGGTTCAAGTAAGATTATAACTTTTCTAATGATACTTCAAAAGTTAAGTAACTTCTGAAAGTAAAAGAGATAAGCCATGCATTTAGTCTTTTAAACAAAAGATTGCTACTAAGAATAGGTTCACAAAAACATGAAGAGATTCCTTTGAAAGAACCAAAAGTAGAACAAGAGACAAAATAAGCTCTTAAAGAAATCAAAACTAAAGAAATTCCAAAGAAGCAAGAACAAAAAGGTAGGAGTTGGAAAAACCACAGAAGATCTTCAAGTAAGTGCAAGTTCACTTAGCTTTATTTATGTTTAACTCTTGATTAAGTTTATGAGTAAGATAGCTTGTGCCTTATTTAAGTCCAATCAAAAGAAAATTTAGCTTTTGAGGCCCAAAAGACCATTTATATTGGAAGGTAATAGAAGCCTCTAATGCATATCCTAAAACACTTAAGAATTACTAGAAGCAAAATCATGCTTCTAAAGAAAACTAGAGAGATGTTGTTGAAGTCTTAGTTTTCTCGCTTAAGAATTCCACCTCTTTGTTTAGGAAAAATATTAGAAAATGATAAGTTATGCTCTAGATTTTAATCTAGAAATTCCTTTCCTTGGGATTTGCTTTACAAAGTTGTAACAACTCCTTAGCAAAGATAAAAATATGAGGAGCAAGTTTGTCATAAAGTTGACTTAGTTTAGGATATTAAAGGAATAAGTCAAAAGGAACTTAAAGTTCCTCTCACATAAGAGTATTAGCACAAAAACAAAAAAAAATGTGAAATATAACTTTCACAACTACAAAAAAAGGCATTTAACATCATGTTATCCATACTGGTTGTATTAAAAATCAATGTCAAATAAAGCATGGTGACAATTTTGAAATTAAGTGCAAGTTGTTAACATCGATTATTTAAAGAACCAATATTCGTGAGGATTTCAACATTAATTCATTAAATAACCAATATTAAATTGAGATTTGAAAAGGCATTAAAGCATTTTAATTTCACTTTTGTGCCCTCACTCTCACTCATGCCATTCCTTTTCCTCTCCTCTCTACGAACCCATTTATGCACCTTCACTCTTAGTCATGCCTGCCTTCTTTCTTGCCTTTCTATGAACCCTATCTTTTCGCCCTCACTCTCACTCGTGCCTTTCTTCTTCCTTGCGTATCTACAAACCCTATCTCTACGAAGCTCTATCTCTCACTCTCGCAGCATCACTCTTACTCAGGATTTGGCCCAATATTGTGATGTCACTACCATTCAATACATGGTAATGTTCATCATCTAAACTCATCATTTTCAATATTGCAACATCATTCTCAATCACTTTGCTTTGTTATGAACCTAACATGTAATCATATGGTATTAGTTTTTTTCTTGTGGATTGAAAACCTTGAAGGCATATCATGTATATACTTCAGATTAGCAATGATAATTAAGTGTCACGTGTTGATGTGTTGGTTTTCTCCTTGAGTAGAAATGATTTGATTGATCTATACTATATTTTTTTGAAGATTGAAATTATTGTGAAAGTTTAGGTTAGTTTGGATTTTTCCTCTTTTGAGGAAAAAGATTAGATATCTTGATAATTTCAAAAGAGGTTTGGATTGATAAGAAATCCATGTTTGGAGTTAAATATTAGGAAATAAACATTAAAATGGTAGGAATACAACTTTATGGAATTTTGGTAGTTTAGGGAAGCCTTCATCTTAGCAAATCACAATTATGCAATCTACAACATAACAAGCACACTTGTGCTTTAAGGAGCATGCTTGTACTCACATTTTTTTGTATTTTACTTCAAATTTTCATTCTTTGGGAAGCATGGTTGTGTTGAATTCAACATGGTTGTGCTAAAACAAGCATGGTCGTGTTGAATTATGCATGGTCATGTTTATTTTGCAAACAAACGTAACTTTGAGAATAAAAATGAGAGAAAGATGATTAAATGGGTATACTTTATAAGAATGTTAGCCCAAGATGTTAGCTAACTAATGACTTTGGTTTTACCTAAAAATATGATATATAATTAGAGATATGGTCATTTAGTGAGAAAAGGTCAAGCTATTAAGATTAGGTAATGATTTCATGTTGTTCCTAATTTTAGGCATAATAGAGATCAAACTAGATCTTGAGGTCAACATAGAAATGCTAGATAATCTTGTTATCTTTTAAATGACATATAGATAAACTTGATTGGATTAATGTAACTTCAAATTTTCTGTTTAAACTCTAAAGAAGTCATATTAACATAAGAGAAAATAAATAAGGTAATACCCTAGGTACTTAAGAAACAATACACAAATCATAAATATCAAATAAATAGTTGTAATAGAAAATAGTATAGAATTAGGAGGAATGACTAATGAGTAACTCAGTTGAATGTGTGTAAGGATGTTTGTGATTGAATTATGTTTAGGAACATTATTTCATTTGACTATGAGCATGATTTACATATATTATGTTATGAAAATTGTAATGTGACTCGATATCGTTGTGATGAATGATCTAGATTTTGAGAGTTGAGAATGGGTTTGGTGATATCTCTTTTGTGAGGGTCCTAACCTATAAGAGGCGAGAATGAGATTTACTCATCTTGTAAGGAGAACTCCAAAAGGACACTTGTGTGCATTGTATTTTGGAGAACATGCATCATAACATTTAAATTGTTACATAGCGAAAAGTATGTATGAATTTCGATGGTTGAACCCATGATAAGTTGTGTTAATCTAGGTCTTTGAGGTGATTATACTTGGTATGGAAACCCCAAAGATTGAAGTTGATAATAGATTAGGGTATACTTTGAAGGTTGGGTAACCTTGACTAGTTACTAAAGGATATCATACTAGTTGAGGGTGTAAAAGCTATAGGCACTAGTACAATAGTGGCACTGTTTTATAGTCAAACATTTACTCCTAATCTACATTCTTGATGATAGTATTGATACCATGTGTACATGGAGTAGATACTTAGGGTATAACATATATTATATAAGATTTATATTCAAAAAATTGTCTTATATATTTTGAATTATTAATTCAATTTTTAAAAAGTAAATTATTTAAATATTATTAACAAAATTATTATAAATTGTAAAAATAATATGAAAGATAATATAATTTATAAATATTATATTATAACAAATAAATATATTAATTATTTAAGAATATGATAACTTTTTGAAATTCATCATGCATACATATATTTCTTTGTCATTCTTTGTTTGTTTACAATTTATTATAATTTTTGTTAACTATTATTGATTAAAAACAATATTAAAGTTAACTATTAATGTTAATTTTATAATTAAAAAAATTGTATAAAAGGATATTATTTTGCTCGCACTAAATATTAAATAGTATAACTGCTTATAAGACTCTTATCTTATCATACTTATATACATTATTCTAACAACCAAACGAATCCTAAATAACTATATATTTTATGAAAGAATTTTTTTTAAGGCATCATGTCATATTATCATAATTACATTCTTAGAAATATTATGACTAGGAATGTTATTTTTTGAGATATTTAAAAATATGTTTGATTATATTTTAATATTATTGGAAATATCTTTTAAAGTTTAAAATAATTTAAATAAAAATGATGTACTGATATTTTAGAAAAAAACTTTCTTTATTACTATAGGAATATTACTTTATCATCCCTCCTTATAGGAATAAAAGTATAGGAAATATGGTAAAAAAGAATGTTATGACTTTCCTAAGAAACAACAAATATTATGTAATACTTTTTCAAAACTTGTAACAAACATGAGAATATAACATTCTTAGAAATAAATTTTAATTGTTGACACAAAAGTACTCTTTTTGGCACCATGTAGCCTATATACATCTATTTATAATAATAATAACAATAATAATAATAATAATAATAATAATAATAATAATAATAATAATAATAATAATAATAATAAT
>JAMLFT010012472.1:0-10399 GCA_026544285.1 Pachyrhizus erosus
TTAGAAAAATTATTTTGAAAAATTTGGTTAAAATAAAAATTATTTTTATAAAATTCCAAAAATACCCCTACTTGAAAGAAAAATTATATTTGGCATAATCTGAGAAGAAAAATCTTAGGAACAACCCCAGAGCCCTCTATCACATTGCCTAAGATATATAATATTTTCTTTGACTTAAAAAAATCATAAAAAAAAAAAAATTCAGAATGAAAATGAGCATTTTGCCCTCGATTCTTAAAATATTTAAATTTACCACCAGAAATTCAGTTTTTGGTCCAAAAAATAAGTCATTGTTAGGAAATACCAAATATTTCATTTCCTAATAATTTTTCAAAATGCAATCCTAAGAAACAAGGTTGAAATAATATTTTTACAAATTTTTCCAAAATACCCTGAAAATTTCAATTAATGAAATATTCCATTTTTGGTAAAAGGAAATAAATTATCCGATACTACTATTATTATAGTCATACATTAATACTTGTAAAACCTCATAATAAAAGGCAGACTAAAGAAGTTTAAAATTTCTATGAGAAAAAGACCAAAATACCCTTAGACCTAATTATATCCATAAATTCCTAATTTCTTCTACTAAATCCTATCTAAAGTTAAGATACTTGGATATTTTATTCAAAATGAGTAAAGGTTTCTTAAAAATTTATTTGAACCTAAGATTGAAAATTAAATACAACTTCTTGACCCACACACTTCCAATAAATATATTGTCAATAAACATTCGTTGGTATTCACAGAATAAATAAGATACAATTATTACTACATCAAATCAAGAAATGAATAGATCGATAAGTCTTCATAAACCAAAAAGATCCCCCTTAGGCCAGAGACAGATCTATTAATGGCCAAATAAAAAGTAAGAATCTTCGGATTGGAAGATTCTAGTGATCGAGTACCTAGAAGACTTGATCGGTTGAAGTAAGGATGGATACATAGATCGAGAGTGAGATTAAAGAATGGAAAAATGAAATGGATTGACTACAGAAGGTACTTGAGAAATGTATGCAGACTGTGGAAGTCTTTGGGGGTGTTTAGGCACTAAGTTTGTGAACTGCCTAGGTTAAGGAGTCACAATGCCGGCTTGGTAACCCTGACAAAGCAGAGCATTACCAAAGCTAATAGAGAGTATCTAAGCCATGTACCAGGTTGAGATATTCCTGACTGTCACCCAAAAGTATTGCAACTTATGGATTTGATATTACGATTGCATAAGTCCTCTAGTGAAAGGAGTAAAAAAAGGCAGCAAGGGATCCCTATATTCGTTAGTAATTTGTATAGGGTACGAAACAATGAGATTAAATATATATATATGTATGATCAGGTACACTAGTATTATATAATTAATTTTAGAATTGAAGATTCACTCCTACACTAATCATTTCAGGAAAAGATGTATGAGGAATTTCACCCACTATTCCATTTATCAATAACTCCTTTGTGTGGATGATGGACGAGGGATCCATTGTATCAGCTGTATACCTATACTAGATATGTTCATTTTACTTTCTTTCTTGCAGCTCCGTTAGCCCCCACTTCCTATGGACAGATAGATCTCCCGATCGTATTAACACAGGTAGAACCGCCACGAGTGTCTGAATCACCTTCTGGCTTCCCATTTCATCCTAGGAGGAAACGTCCTCGTACCTCTTCCTCAGGCCATGCTAGGCATAGGATAGCCAGATCTGCTACCAAAATTGATATATTTGAGGAAGAAGATCCCTTTGAAGATTCAGGAGATGATGTTTAAAATTTCTCTTTTGTAATATTAATGATGTACCTCTATAAACTTTTACTTAGTACAACAAAGTAACTTTTATGTATGTGTGTTTGATTAATGAAAAAGTAGTCGTTATAACACACAATTTTTTGCTTAATATGCCTCTATTTTCTCATTCTCTTTTTGCTCAATAATAGTTAATTTTAATATAATAATGAAAATTAAGTATTCTTACTTAATATGCTCCTAAATCAACTTAAAGGTAGATATTCTCCTTTTAGTCTAAGGCTTGGATTGGTTGGCTCTATTTTCTTTAAAGAGGTAATTATAGGAAATATGTCCAATTCATGTTAATGGTAGTAAACTCCTCAACCCTTCTTACAAAATACCTTAATATGATTTCCCACACTTTCGACATTCATTTTTCTTTAGCCCTTTGGTCCTCTAATAACTTGCATTTTCTTCCCCTTTTTCATATTTCTCTTTTCCCTTACATTTATTGTGCTTTATTTCCTTCCTTATTCTCTTCCATTTTTTATTTATTTATTAGCTTTAACCTCGATAGAATTTTGGTTTATTATGAGGCACTTAATGATTGGGGTTTGATTTTTAATCTTAACACTAATAATATTTTGGATGTTAGCCATTAGCTAGAGTTTTATTTCCACCAATTACTTATTAGGATGTGGTTAAAAATAGGGGGAATTGATTGTTTCTCAAATTTTGAAACATATTGTCCCACCAACATAGTTCATACTAAAGGTATAGAAAGTTACCCCCTCCCCTCTTAACCCTTTTAGTCATTTAACACTTTAAGAGAAGTATTTATCCAATAAACTAGTTCTAAAACTTTCCCACTTTAAAGGACTTCCTCAAGCTCTTCTACACCATTTTGGGAAACCCCTTTGAGCATGAAAATGACATAATTCACCTTTTAATTATTAGTGCACTACAATACTCTAAAAGTTTTATTCATATCGACCTAGTTGTAGAAGTTTCTAAACATGAGAAAATTAATTTGTGAATAATTTATGATGCTTTCCAATTGCTCACATTGATTATTAATATTTTTTGGGTGATGTAAACATATACACAAGTCATATAGTCATTCATAGGATGTTTAGTCTATATTGCCTATGTTTGGGTTAAGTCTAAGTGAGGTTCAAATACTTTAAATCAATGGTGGCTTAATTTTTTAATTGATTATATTATGTTTTAATTCATTAAAATAAGTTAAATAAAAATAGTTTAAAAGCGATTTCAAGTCAAAATATGATATTTTATAAGTCTTAGGGTCCATTTGATTTGCAAAAAAGTATGATGTTGGACAACACAAATATAATTGTCCCACATTTGACTTAAAAAGAACACTGTGAGATAACACAGATCAAAATAATAAGGACAAGACAAAACTTCATTTTTCTATTACTCAATAAACTATGGGGCAACATTTTTTTTTCCAAATACAAAATACTAAAAAGATAAAATACTTATTTTAAGTTCCCATTTATGATATTGCCACCACCACTGCTCCCATGACCATTGTGATCATTGTTGTCACCACTATTATGACCATGACCACTATTGTTATCGTTACTGTCACCACCACTATTGTGGTAATTACCACCATTACTATTGCTGTTATCACCATTATAATTACCATTGTTAGCTACCACCATCACTGTCATAACTACCTATATTGTAGTTGCTATTGGTACCATCCTTATTACCATTATTGTATTAAGATAATTATTATTATTAAAGAGGTGGTATAGTAAATTTCACATTATTTTGCATATCTTGTCCATTGTCCAATGTGTGATAAAAAGTTGTCATGTAAGTTAACTATTTATGTTAATGTACCTTAGTATGTACCAAGTAAATCCTTAAAACTAAAAATAATAGGATAAACGAAAAAGTAATAATCCACTACTTTGATTCACTAGGATGCTAAAAACCTTCAAGAATCAAAGTTGTCAACTACCACCAAGTAGTTAACATTATCTTTTGACAAAACATACATGGTTTTGATTTTGGCATCAAAGTAATTGACTACTTTGTCCATGTAATCAATTTCGTTTTGTTTGTGATTTTTAACTAATTATTCTTGAATATTTGGACCTATAACCATTTTAGATAAACAAAGATCCATACACGTAAGTTCATATGAAAATAGAACACATGTATTGGAAAACAACCATTTTTCTCAAAGATAACATGAAATCATATTAAACAAAATTATCAAATATATTAAAGATTAAATAATATTAAAAATGTTACGATTACACTCTTTAACACTTTTTTGAACACATTTCCTCTTATTAATTGTAATTTATTAGAAATTACAAAATTTTGTGAGTCTCACATCTTATTTAATTAATATCTTTCATGATTTTGTAGTTTTTAATAAAATTTAATCAATAAAAAAGTGTGTTTTAAAATGAACTTGTTGTTAGCACTTCTCTAAGAAGGATTGATTGACTTATCTTGCACTAACATAGAGTGCACATTGGTTTAATCTCTCTAAATCCTACATATTTTCTTTTTGAATTTGTCTATTTGGGTGCAGTGTCTCCTAGTGCGTGGTTGAGGTATCTTAATTGGATTAGGACATGATATCCCTAAGGGTTGTGATTCTTGAATGAGTTATTCTAGAAAGTTGGCAAAATGATGAGGTATCCCAATAGTTGATGTTATTGTGTTGAGTGTTTGGTTGTAAGACTTGATTAATAGTGAAGCTCTTAAGCTTATCTTGAATATTGGATGTATATTATTTTTATCTGATTGAATAAATATAAATTCTTAGTTGTTTTCTTCCCTTTCTGCCGTTATTTCTCACTATTCATTCAAGTATCATTATTTCTCTGCATCATTGATTAAAAACAGAGATTAAATTAATTCTTTTCATGCACTTCATGTTTATTATACATTGATATTGATATGAGAAGCTGTTCTACATAATTGTTTTTAACAATATCACTATTTTGAATTAAACCTTCATAAACCTGGGTAGAAATTTCAAAAGCAAGTTTTTTAAATCACATATTTTGAAACTCAATTCACTCCCTTATGGATGACAACCCTTAGCTAAGTAAGGATAATATGTAGGCTCCATCAAAAGACGATGGAGAGTTCTTTTGCAATTCAAACAAACCTTGAGGTGTGAGAGCTAGTCTTTTCATGATGTTGGTATATGTGAATGAAAATATTTTAATGTTGTAAAAAATACCAAAGTAATAATATATATTTGAGTTAATGAACAATTACTTATAATACATATCTAAGTTTTAATTAACATATTTAAAACGAAATATCACTTTTTATAACTAAAATGAAGAGAAAACAATTTTTTTTTTATAAATAACAATATTGTTAAGATCAACAATTGATTCTTGACATAACTAGAGAACTAGTGAAAATAGTATCGAATCTTAAACAAGTTGAAAAAAATAACCAATTAACATATGTTTTTGGTTTGCCCCATGAAATTAATCTCCCCGATCTCCTCTATAATTGAAAGGAGATTCCTCTAATTAATGAAATTAATTTCATCTTGAGGGGAGGTGGACTGAAAGTGTCTGCATTGAGTAATAATTTGCAATTATTGGAAGATTATCAAATCTTGAGTTTCTTTTTGACAGAGTATGCTGGGCAAGGTAGACGTTAGAAAATGTATAAAATATTAAATTGGCCAATTATGTATACCACTAAATCAGCCTAACTTATGGAGCTGTACCCATAGTATCTACGTAGCTCTTCCCAAATTGAACCCAAACTAATAAAGGGATAAAGAAAGTGATGCAACAAATTAATATAATATGTGATTACAACCAAGAAAGACCTTTGGCAAATGACTAATATATACAATAAAGACAAAACAGGAATATAAAATTTTGTGCCTTGTATTCGATCAAAATTCAATTGTACCAAATGTACGCACCTACTATTCTCTTCCTTGAGGATCCCTTAAGAATTAAGTTCTCAGAAAGGTAAGACAGCTTGAGGGCACTCTCTGTTGGAAGATCAATGGGGAAGAACGTACTCCGAAGATCTCAGCCTTCACTACACACAGCTATGTTAAAGAGAAAGCACATATACTAACCTTATGTCAAGTAAAGCTGAAAAGGCACAAAGAAAGCAAGCCTACAAAGCTTGCTTTGTTAAAGAGAAATCTATACCGGTTCAAAGTATGGGGTCCAACTTTACATATATTTAACACAAGTTGTTTAAGTAATACTATTTAACTAATACCTCTAATGAATATATATAGTTGCATTCCTAGTTTAACTTTTTTTAAAAAAAATTTAGAAGTTAAATTAGACCTTGATTACTTCGAGTTAAAATGGGACAAAACCTTCTTAGCGTCTATTTTATTCATTTATAACTTGTCAGACTACTCAAAGAAAATTAAACTATTTGTCACTTGAATTAATGAACATTGGTTAACCTAAATGTAAAGGAAGTTATGTTCAATCTTCACACATCAAGTTTCAACAGAACAGTGACATTTCATCTAATACAATAAATAACTGCTAAATAAAATAAGATTTATGTTAGTGTGCATAACATGCATGTGCTATTATGAGAGTAATTTAAAAAAAAATATGAGCTTCTTTAAGAAATTAGGTACTAATTAATAATTAATATATCCACTTCACAGTCAATAACTTTAATTAAATACATATCCTTTCAATATGTTCATAGACATATCCCATTTACTTTCAGTTTTAAAACTTGAATTTTAAATAATTACTTTTAATATTTTTTTATTTAAATACCTTTTTTTAATAATTCCAAAAATAATAAGTATTATTTAATTTTAAATGGACAATAAATTTTAATTATATATGTTTTTATTTAACAACTCCATATTATATACTGGTGCTAATCTAGTTAATAGGGAACTGACGGACCAGCCCTCAAGTGTAATATTATTTGATTAACAAGAGAAATGAAAACAAATTTTTTTTCATCTTTGTTTTGCTATAATTTGGAGAAATTTTGTAAAATTTTTCTCAGATATTATTAGGAAAAAATAATTATTTCTTTAATTACATAAATATTTTTTTTTCTTTTACATATAAAAAACAACAAAATTAAAAATAAAAAAACTTGTATATGAGCCTTATGTTGCTACTGATGTATACAGGATTGGTTACATTAGTAAATTGGTGTCTTCAATTCAAATTAGAGAAAGTTATTTGATATTTAGTTTACTTCACCATTCATAATGTATAAATACTTAGTTATTTAAGAATTTTTTTTTTTTGAATCTTACATTCTATTTCAAATTTAAGAATTTTATTAATTTTTAATTCAAAAATAAAAATTAAATAAAATTGTTAAATGAGTTTAAAAAATATGTTTTTACTGATTAAAATATGTCATCCGTTTTAATGATAAATTTTTTGAAACAAAAATATTTAAATTAAAATAATTTTTATAAATAATGACGTTAAACATGTTTCTTAATCAGTTTTTAACTCTTTCCAAACTCTGGACTTGGGTTCGATCTATGGTAATCCGCTGGCGGAACATATGTAATTTCATCATAATTTCCCCTTGAATTTGTTGGGATTAATTCTTAACCCTGCATAGGAACAAGCTTTTGCCTCATCTATATATATATATATATATATAATATTTGACATATTTGATTTACATAAGTACTTATTTTAGAACTCAGACAATGAGGATATAGAAATTTACTTTTTATCCATATCACTAACTTTATATATTATCATTTCATCGGACATATCTTGTATTGTTAAAAAAATCCAACATCACAAGTACTTATTATGATCTAACTATTTCAATAATGCCAAATACCGGACTGATTAGAGATAACGGTATGAATGAGGAAAGTGACGAGCATGAAAAATTATTAGATGATGTTAAATTACAAACTTTTCATATAATATATATATTTAAATTTTACACTTTAAAAAAATTATTAAACTTATATGTTATACAAAAATTAACAACACATAATATCTAAAATTACCTAATAATTTTTCAATCAACATGAGACAACACACAAAAGCCTAGGAGCTATAAGCTACAACTAGCTGGTTGAATTAAATTCCAATCAAAGTACATTACCTTTATTTTAGCATACCTTCCCCGCTTCACCACGTACCTTACATCTCACAATAAATAAAGTCATATATATAGATTGAGCAAAATTAGGAGCATAAGCATTATTCTAATTCTGCAGGCATTATTTATACAAAGAAAATGAGGCATCTAGGGAAACAGTGATAATAATAATAGTAACAAAACAAAGTTGGGCACTGTATCACCTAGCTAGGTGAGAACTATTGCGTGACAATTCAAAAGTAGAGGACGACAACGCTTATGCTTCTTTTCAGATTTACATTACATTCATGATAGCCACCATTCTTGTTAGTGATTTCTGGGAATCAGTACCCTTTTCTTTAGCTTTTTCCTAAAACCATAGGTAATCTGGTAACACTATGTAACTTGTCACTCTATAAATACTAACAGCTGCTTGCATGCTACTTACAAGTTACAACAAATATAAGCAAATCACTCAACACTGACATAGCAGATAAGAGGTCAAGTACCCTTGAAAAGAGTAGAAGCCTAGAAAGGGTTGTTTGTGAGTGAGTGTTGAGGGTTGAGAGTGACACTAATTGTTTATCATTAGAAGAAGAGAAGAGACAATGGGAGCCAAGAGGTCATCTACTTGCTCCTTTGGGAGTGTGTTCAAGGCATGTTTCTCAAGTGGGAGTAGCTATGATGAGTACTGGGAAGGAAGTGGCAGTGGGAGAAGGATATTTGCAAGTGATGAAGATAGAGGCCGTTGGGTTGCTGAGCCTGGCATTGACAGAAAAGCCTCTGATTTCATTGCTAGATACTATGCTTCTCGAGTCACTGACTCTCAGCGCCAATTTGCATCTTGAAATTGCCCTTCTTCATTGCTTCTCATTCTTCCAAGTAGCTATCATATATTGGTTTTTTCCCTTTTACTCAGACCGGTTGTGCTTGGTTGGTTCCTACCAGTTGTACTCATTTGGTAGTAGTGATGTCTTTCGGGTGTGGATCCAATGCTTGTCAATTAGTTGAAATAATGTGGTCATTAATAATGTAAGAACTGATTCATTGTTACTAGAGTTTTGATTAGTTTTACTGTGTCCCCCCTCCACACTTCTTAAATCTATATATGGATTCTTGTTTGTCTCTAAAATTTCTTTTGGCTTTCCATCTAGTGGTGTAGAGAGTGTTTTTGATGTGGATGTTAATGAATATATTTGATAGTCGCTGTATTATTTTGTTGAGAAAATATGTTGCTTTAGCTCCTGTGGCAGCATCGTTTCAGTTTTGGCCTCATGACAGCAACTATTATCTCAAACTGGCTCAATTAAAAATTTAAAATTAAATATGAAAAGAAAGTCTTATCCGGATATTAAAAACTCAAGCACAAAACCGATTACAGATTTCCAAGTTATGCATATAATTTACGGTGATTTATGGGATCAGAGTTTGTCATAGTAGTTTATTTTTACTTATAGTTACACATACAATAGTATACAAGGACTTAATATAACTATATATTGTTTATACAAGCATCAATATGGTAAAATCATGTTGAAGGGACACGGTTTCTTATTAAGGAGGGAATGGAATACGGGTATCTGGACTTAATTAATATAAATACACGAGTGAGTGTATTGTTTGTAACTTTTCCTGTCTGTTAATTTTACTTGATCTAAGTTCTTGATGTGTCCTGTCTCGTCATTTGGCATACTTTTTTACACAATATTCTTTGGCCATTTTGGTCAAGACGACAGAAGAATATTACAACTTCATGCAATGCTTTTTTAATATCGGATAATGCTAAATCGTACGAAAAGGGATCTGTGAGGTGTAAACGAATAATTCTGACACAATATTATCGAAGACACATTTTTTATTTTGGGAGGAGAGGTGTTTATTGTAGAATAACAAAACTTTACAGGAATATAGTTCAACGTACGTTATCTGTAAGATAAATATATATTTTGATAGAATTAATTTCTCACCATCATGAAGGGGTTTGAATTCTAACTTTTCCATATGTATAAGGCACTTGGTTAAATTTTTTATTTTATTTTTACTTTCTTTCTTTTCCTCTTCTTCTTGGCTAGCTATATTTCATTTACCTAAGTTGAAGTCTAAAAGTATAGTCCAAACAGCATGATCCTGCACTGTTGTATTTAAAAATGAAAAGAAACTGAAGACAGTAAAATTCTGTTAATGTGGAAAGTAAGATTGTTTTTGGATGAGTGGCAGAATTATGTGCAGATACATGTAACAAAGCAAAATACACATGCAACATCGAACTGGAATATGGTAACTACCTATAAAAATCGGATGTCTTCAAATTCCCAAGGATAAGCATGAATCTTTTACAATTTTGGTCTTCCATCAAGTGTAAGAAATGCAAGAATTGAAAATAAGGTAGCATCTCTTCCGGCCGGCTCAATTAGATCAGATACGGGTCATAAATTTTAAGCAGGGGGACAATTGCACCCACAAGATAATTCTTTTTATATTTCAACATTTTTAATAGTTTTACTTTTGCCTCCATAAGACAATTTTTATATATATATATTAAAAAAATTGATAAATTTAAATATTACGATTAAATTTATCTATAATTAT
>JAMLFT010012473.1:0-10398 GCA_026544285.1 Pachyrhizus erosus
AACTATAAATTAGTAAAATATGTGAAATGCGTTAATGCAATTTAAATAGTGCTTGTGAGCTCAATATTGTAATTAATTACTGAGATTATTAATTTTTCTTTTAAAAATAATCAAATTGTGTTGTTATTTTTCATGGTAGTTTTATATATTTTAAGTAATATTTTTTAATATAAATTAATTAAAGCTTTTTTTCATAAAGGTTAATTAAAAGAATGTTTAAAGATGTTCTAAGCTTTAATTATATAAATAAGCTGAAAATGTAAGTTTATTAGTTTGAGAATTTAAAAAAAGTCAATAATTTATCAATTCAAACTTTACTTGACTAATTAAGGTTGCCTTTTATTTAATTTAATTATGTTTTTTATTCAATTATGCTTTAAGTTAAATTAGACTTCTCACACTAATCAATAAAGATGTGTAGCAGTTTTTTAAAAATCTAAAATCATAATATTCGCAGTAATTTTCATCAATGATAAATTTTAGGTTGGGAATCTAATTCTTCTTCAATTTTAAAAATTTATCTGACAACTTTTTTTTTATGTTTATTATTAGGAATTTCAATTTTGAAAAAATTTAATGGAGATTTTTAATTTACTAAAAATAAATAATTGTTAGATGTTAATTGTATCTAGTTAAATTATACATCAATTGTTGGATTAAAAAAAATTTGAGATTGAGATGAGATTGTAATCAAGTAATTGAAGTTGGTTAGTTAGGTTGCAAGACTTAATTTATCTAAACCTAAATTCTTTTTATGTGCGTTTGGATGTATATTGAAAAAATTGATTTTGGATCAACATAATTTTATAAATTTGATCATGATTAAAATTGATTTTGAACTAATGTGATTTTTTTAATGATAGAAATATGAAAAATGATTTTTTTAAGAAAATATTATTTGAATATTTTGAATCAAGTGAGTACCAAAATGGATTTTAGTATCCATGTATATTTCTTGTCTATTATAATTATTTTTCACTTCACGTTAACTATTAAAATAAAAAAATATGTATAATACTTTTACTTTTGTAATAAAACCCATAAATTTTTATAAAAAATATTTAAATTAGACAAAATATATAATAAAAGTATTAAATCATCATAAGCATTAAACATAAAAATATCTAAATTAAAAAATATAAATAAAAAATATACAATATAACTTTGACATGTGAAAATATAATTCACAGTAACCAAGAGAAGATATAACAATTAAAAGTTTAAAATTGATTTAAGATGAAATAAAATTAATTCAATGTTGCTTGAACTCTACCATAATTTTTTTATAATTTAAATTGATTTTATTCAAGTTACCAAACATCTTAATTTCACCACGATTTCATCATTAAATCAAACATGCATTGTGTTGTTCTTAAACATTAAATTACAACCTTTTTCACTAATATTTATGATTTTATTACTATTATTTTTTTAGATTAAAATACATTTTTATTTTTTTATATTTTTAATTATATTTAATTTGATCTATCATCTAAAACAAAACTTTTTTTTTATTTTGAGATATTATTTTAATTTTTTTTAACTAAATGTGAAACTCATATTGTTATACTTACTTATGTTAAATATAACTTTTTCATAATTCATTTTTTTCTTTCGTTAATGTACTACTTGCCGATTAGTTTCTTAATTAGGTAGACACTACTTTGTATATATATACCCTTTTTTCAACAATGAGAATTGAAAAACATATTGTTCATTCTCTCTTCAACTCTCTACAATTTACAATTATCTGAATAATGTTAGAATTAAAAAAAGTTATCAATATAAAAAAATAATGTGAAAAATAAATTTAATAAATAAAAAAATATAATATTATAAATATTTTTTGATATAAATATTTTTACATGTACGTGAATTAAATAAAACAAATTTTACATTTTAAATTAATAAAAAGAACTTGTTTATGATTTTACGAAGGAGCTGTCACACATTTTATTACTATTATTATTTTATTTTTCATTATGTTTCACCATAGAGTGGGGCACTACACTACACATAAAAAATCAAAAAATCTATTTACTTGATGAAAAGAACGAACCCTGAATAAAAATCTATTTACTCATTCAAAGCCATTATTACTAAAAATTAGTCAAAGAAATCAAAATTTCCATCACTAGAGAAGAGACAGAACGCAGAGCAAAAAAGATCAGAATAAAAAAGTGACAACATCCAACCAACCTTCTTGTTCTCTTTAACCCCTTACACCACTAACACCCTACACACTACACAACAATCACCACTCCCTCGTTATACCCTCCATTTATCTATTCCCTTCACTTCTCTCTCTCTCTCTTTCTCTCTCTCTCTCTCTCTCTCTCTCTCTCTCTCTCTCTCTCTCTCTCTCTCTCTCTCCGCAGCCAGATGGCTTCCATCACGTGCTCTCCCACCTCCCTACAGCTTCGATTGGCCTTCGCCGCCCCCAAATTCTCACACGCCCCGCACGTGCGAATGCGCAACTTGAAGCTCAACCGAGTTCGCCCTCTACACGCCGCGCAAGACGGCGTCGGCTCCGAGTGGGCCGGCCCCGGGCCCAAACTCGACGGCTTCTCGGGTTGGTCCGACACCGAGGCCGAGCAACGGCCCAACAACACCCCAAAGAAGGACTCATTTGGAATTGGAGGTGAGTGCGGTTCTCCAAACTTCTATTTATCCTTTATATAATTTCCCACTGTTTAATTTAATTGCCTGTCTTTATTAAATTTTGCCAAGGAAAAAAAATAAAATTATGAAATAGCTTAAGTATTCCAATTGACAATTGTAAGTCAAATGTATTGTTGGAACTGAAGCTCGTCATGCATGAATGTTTCAAATACCGATGTGCACATGTCTTGACGGCCTTGTCTTCAAACCTCTTAACCTATGTTTTTTTGTTTTTCTTTGAATACTGAAGGGATGGTTAACCTGACTTGAATATAACATTTTTATTTAAATTTGATTACGATTTTTTTTATAAAATTTTCAAGACATTGAAGACCAGTGGCAGTGATAATTCGATGATGGTGATGGCAAACTAATATAATTAAACATTTGCTATGTTAAGAAAAATAAAGGAATCAAGTAAAAATAAATAAAATATGAATAACTTATAAATATAAATATGTAATTTAATTAGAATAGACGGATGGTTTAAATGTTTTGTAAATTGTTGTCCAATCATGAATTGTTATGCATGGTAAAATTGTTGATTTTTGTAATAATTACTAAGTCTTATCTAGATGATTTCTATTTGGTTTACATTGTAGCTTATCAAAATTAAACTTTTGTGTAGTATCCAACACTTGGATTCTTCAATCCATACAACATGGTTGGAAACTATTATTCTGAGAGTAGACTATGTATGCACTGGCAATGTAAAAGATTTTTATGAATTTTTATATTATCATCTAACCGTAAACCACCATGTATGATAAATTTATAAATTTTTATAGTAATTATCTTAAAAAGTCATATTAACAATGATTATTAATTGATTGACCGTGTAAATTTTTTTTACATTAATACTGTAAAAATTAAACTCTTATTGTTATTATGGCAGTTGTTGATTGTTGATGAGGAGAGTTTGAAACTAGGTGTGGTTTTTGCTATGTATTAAACTTGTTGAACTTTATTTTGATTGGATTACTGACTTGTTGGATTTGGATTGCATGCTAATACTAATAAATACGGTTCATTTGTGTTTTGTAATTTGTGAAGTGTTAGCAATTCCACATTACTTAATAACACTTTTGAAGTAGCTTGCTTTCAGGAGTTGTGGGAGTAGGAGTGGCTGGAGTGCTTCTTCTTTCAGGGCTTACCTTTGCTGCCTTATCTCTTGGCAAACGAACTGGTTCTAGTGAGTAATCTTCACTTGCTTCTCTTGTGTGATGATCATCAAATTATATGTAACGGATTTCTTGTGTTTGAGTGAATTGATTTCTCTTCTGCATGTTAAACTAAATTTCTCTGTTGGAAATTGGAATGTGTGACTGGATACAGGACCAGAGCAACACATGAAGCCCTTGACTACACAGCAGGAGGAAATTTTGTCTTCTGATGATCATAATAATGAAACAGCAGAACAAGTGAATGCTAACAAGGTGGAGCAAGGAAATGATAAGATGGAAGGTCAGATAGATATATCCAATGATTATTCGTCTGCTGAGTCTGGTAATATTTACAATGACTATAGCATTGTTGATGATTCTGATATAGGATCCCAGTTGATATATGATAGTAAAAACCCCTCCGATGGTGTTGATGATGCCACTATACATATATCTGTTCAAGAAGACTTACAGGATGAGTCAGCTTTTGATAACAAGTTAGTTTTTGCCAGTGAAAGCCCAGTGCCACTTGAATCTGAAAATACTGTCGATTCTTTTAATGCTTATGGATTTAGAGATTTTGATAGCAACCCTACTGTAGATACAGTAGAATCCACTGCCAATCTTAAAGAAAACCTATTCAATGTTGATCCAGGAGACGTGCCCAACTATGATGATGCTAAGCCACTACACGTTAATACCGAGCAGCATGATGAAATAACCAATTCAAGTGGAAGTGTAAGTTTTGGTTTTTCTGAAACCTATTCTAGTTCGGGTGCTGATAATGACACTGAATTTGTTAGTGTTGTGGTCAATCCTGAGTCAAATAACACAATTTCAGATCCTAAGTTTTTCAATGAAGCTGGTCAAGAGAATATTCTGTCAGCTTCAAAGAAAGAAAACCTTGACCTGAACAAAATTCCACAGGTCTCTGCTGAGGGAAATGAGCCATCCTTTGAAGAGCCGAGTGTTCCTGGAAATGACCTGTTTGAAAAATCATCTGTTTCATCATCTGCCAATACATTGGTAGATGAGCAGGTTAGAAATGATAATTATGAGGTTGATGAAGTTAAGTCTGAATCTCCAAATTCTGGATCCTTTTTCTCTGTTCCTGGCATTCCTGCACCATCAGTAGTTTCTGCAGCTGTACAAGGGCTTCCTGGAAAGGTTTTGGTTCCTGCAGCTGTTGATCAAGTTCAGGGTCAAGCACTAGCTGCACTGCAAGTTTTAAAGGTAGTTATTTGTTCTTATTCTATCAAGGTGTCTATAATGCTCTGTGCATTTATAGTTTAATTATAGTTATCTTTTTTTATTTTGTATATTTTTTGTACACTGGTTGTTTCTTAATTCTATTCAGAATAATTTAATTACACACAATAAGAAATGGATGACCCAGTGTACAAGGCTCCCACCTAATGGGATCCGGGAAGGGTAGTTGTACATAATCTTACCCCTACAGGGGGAGTGGCTATTTCCAGGATTTGAAGCAATGACCTCTAGGTCACAACATAGCAACTACTGTTGCACCAATGCTCCCCCTTGAATTTTTTTGCACAATATATAATCAAAAGAGCAATAAGTTAATTCCAATCCAATTTTTTTTAATAAAACATAATTAAGATCCAAAATATACCCAGATTCAAAATCCTTGATTTGTAGTGGGTATACTAGCTTAAACTTCAGCCATGTTGATTCACTGTGATGTGTTACTAAGCCATATTCTAACTTATTGCCAATAATTTGTTAGAAGGAACAATCTATCTTATTACTATTGAAGAAACTAGAAAACAACTGAAATTGATAATTTCTGCTAGCTTTATGCTTGTTCCCAGGTCAAGTATTATTTGCTGAGCAAGATGTCTGTAATTAAAGAACTACTGAAAGATACACATGAAAACTTATTCTTCATAAACATATCTCTGATTTAGTGTGGATATTTGTTAATTTATGTTATTCTGATCAAAAGAAAAGATTGATATTGTTCACTTGGAAATTGTTACATCCTTAGGTCATTGAGCCTGATGTTCAACCTAGTGATTTATGTACACGTCGTGAATATGCTCGCTGGTTGGTGTCTGCTAGCAGTGCTCTTTCAAGGTAGTAGTTTATTTCTACCTTCTTTCTACATATGTTAATAACAAAAATGTGTTGCATATGTAATATTTGGCACTACATGTGCCTTTCTGGTAACTTGTTAGAAGCACAGTTTCAAAAGTGTATCCTGCCATGTACATAGACAATGTTACTGAGCTTGCATTTGATGATGTCACCTCCGAGGACCCTGATTTTCCTTCCATTCAAGGTCGGTACAGGATATCATAATATTTTTTTAACAATACAACTTGTTGCTATACTCATATTCTGTCTAAATAATATCAAATATTGATTTTCAGGCTTGGCAGAAGCTGGACTTATTGAAAGCAGGCTTTCAAGACGTGATATACAGTTGTCTGCTGATGAAGATGATAGCCCATTTTACTTCTCCCCTGAAAGGTATGTTCTTTCTGAATTTGGATATCCATTTTGTGGTTACATGTTTTTACCCTCTGCTGTTGTACAGTCATTGTTCAAAATTATTGAAATTCTCCTTTTTTTTTAAAAAAAAATTAGGCTTAATATTTCATCTCATTTTTATTAGTTAGTGCACAGTTGCACTACCTTCTGTTTGAGATGTGCTTTTAACTTCGTATGGTGTAGACTACAATTGTGACCTCCCTTCTCTCCTATATTAATTTCTGCAGTCCTTTATCACGTCAAGATCTTGTCAGTTGGAAAATGGCCCTGGATAAAAGACAGCTTCCAGAAGCTGACAGAAAGGTTGCTCAACTTGTTTCTTTGTCTGATATGTTTAAGCTATCTTCTTAATTTCAACTGCCTTGAACTGATGAATGTGTTTATCAAATCCAATGATTGCTGAGCAGGTGCTGTACCAGCTTTCTGGTTTTATAGACACTGATAAGATACATCCTAATGCATGCCCTGCCTTAGTAGCTGATCTATCTGCTGGGGAGCATGGAATAATAGCTCTTGTATTTGGTAAGTCATATTCTCTTTGTAATTCTAAAAAAATATTTAATCATGTGCTTGATAGTGAATTTTCATTTGTATTCATAATAATTTCTTTGTTGTTTCTTTTCTCCTAGTTATTTCTAATCTGATTTTGGTTTTCAGTTTTCACTCATTCTTATATTTTTGGGGGTGGACGTGGGGTGGGATATTCAAGGTTATACAAGATTATTCCAGCCAGATAAACCAGTAACAAAAGCCCAAGCAGCTATGGCTCTAGCTACTGGAGATGGTTCGGAAATAGTTAGTGAAGAGCTTGCACGCATTGAAGCAGAGTCTATTGCTGAAAATGCTGTTGCTGCACATAGTGCTTTAGTAGCTCAAGTAGAGAAGGATATCAATGCAAGCTTTGAGCAGGAGCTTTTCATAGAGAGGGAAAAGATCAATGCTGTTGAAAAAATGGCCGAGGAGGCAAGACTTGAGTTGGAAAGGTTAAGGGCTAAGAGAGAAGAAGATAACCTTGCATTGACAAAGGAGCGTGCTGCTATTGAATCAGAAATGGAGGTTTTTTCAAAGTTAAGGCATGAGGTTGAGGATCAATTACAAACCCTTATGAATGACAAGGTAGAAATAGCACATGAAAAAGAGAGGATTAACAAGCTTCGGGAACAAGCAGAAGTTGAAAGCAACGAGATTACCCGTTTACAATATGAGCTAGAGGTTGAACGAAAAGCCCTGTCCATGGCCAGGTAAAATCATGAAACCTTTATAGGCAACAAAATTATGTGTGATCAGCTCTCAATTTTGGTTTCATAGAATTGGTAAAAGCAGATATGATGTGGGTTGGGAAGCATTGGCAATTATATTTTATTTTCCTTCTGTTTTTGCCTTGGGATGGGATTGACTAAACAATTGCTCTCTATCTAATGTACCAAGTACTGTTGAAGGGTTTTAAATCCCAATATAGAGGTAATACGATTAAAACGAAATGTGACAGATTCTTATATATCATTTCTAAAAATAAGAAAATCAAGTCAATGAGCTAATAGCTTACACTGCCTCACATGGCTGCAATCTTGGCTGTTACTGTGATACACTTGGCCAATTACTGCTCATAACGAATCAATGAAGTATGAAACTTCAAAGATTTAATTATATTTTGGTACCTAAATGTCACACCTAATATTACTTTGGTTGCTGTACAAAAAAGTTTTCTATTTAGTCCATCTATAGGTATAATAGTTTTCAAATTTTTCCTTGCCATTTGTAAGCCTTATAACAATGTAAGTTTTGCATGGAGTTACTGTGAAGTACAGGGACCAAATTAAAATGGCTGTCATGTATAGGGACAAAATATATTCCATTTTTAATTTAGTTTGTATGCTTCGGTATGTCATAATTCCCAAGATGTGGATTGTGGGTTATAGTAGTTGTATAGGGCAAGGAGCCAAGGACTAAATTATCTGTTACACTTACATGGACTAAATTGAAAAGCATCTTTTATACAAGACCAAATTGAAAATGAGTGTCACATGTAGGGATCGAATACATTTTAATCCAAATAAAATTATAACTTAACTTCCTATCACTGATATGTTAATTAGTCGAATGATCACCATACATTTGTTCCTTTCTGCCATTGCATTCCTTTTCGTGCAACAGTTGTTTTCTGTATTAACTGCTTCTAATTGTATTTGTCCGCCACATTGTATCTGGATCTACTTGAATTTGTCACACTAATTTCGCAGGCACTGCCCAGTAGCTAGTCCTCCTGTGAAACTAATGTCTTATTGACATTTGTTGCTTGTCCTAGTTAAATGAACCAGTTCTGAGAAAGTCATTTTTGACACATTTATTGCTTAGTCATAAAGTGACGACTCTTACCCTATTACATCCTTAATAAATGGATATTTATATTCTTGGACAGGGCCTGGGCAGAGGATGAGGCTAAACGAGTTAGAGAGCAAGCAATAGCCTTAGAGGAGGCTAGAGATCGTTGGGAGAGGCATGGAATCAAAGTGGTAGTTGATGATGACCTCCGCAAGGAGGCCACAGCCGGTGTTACATGGCTCAATGCCTCGGAGCAGATCTCGGTTCAAGGAACTGTTGACAGGGCCGAGAGCTTATTGGACAAGCTCAAGCAAATGGCAGCAGATATCAGAGGAAAATCTAGAGATACCCTTGACAAAATCATTCACATGGTTTCCCAATTCATATCAAAATTGAGGGAATGGGCGTGTAAAACAGGAAAACAGGCTGAAGAATTTGGAGAAGCTGCCATCTCAAAGGTAGGCAAGTCAGCCAGCGAGTTGCAGCAAAGTGCTCTTGAAGTTGGAATTGGTATCAAAGAAGGTGCAAAGCGAGTTGCTGGTGATTGCAGAGAAGGGGTTGAGAAAATCACCCAAAAATTCACACAGAAGTTCAAGACCTGATCTTTTCTACCCTCAACATTTTTTCAAGCTTATTTGCTGTTGCCAGAGGTGTAGTTTGCTTTGATTTTCCTTTTTCCTTGCTTCAATAGAGACAGACGTGTATCAGACACGGAAGCAGAGACATTGGCAGTTTGTAACTTCTAATAACTGCCTTTCGAAGATTACAACATATTCATATGAAGAAATGCCTGTATAATTGGTACTATTGGGAATTGTAGTTGAGGAATAACCAGGTTGTAATCCAACATGTTGTCATGTCTGCAGCAATCTAGAGTAAAGATAAGCAGCATGGATATGTTTCTTTTGAAGCATGCCGAGTATAAGCTGTCATGATCATTTTTCACTCATACCCTCTTTAATAAGGAACATTTTAATAAGGGTTTTAGTATAATAATGTCATGATCATTTTTCACTCATACCCTCTTTAATAAGGAGCATTTTAATAAGGGTTTTAGTATAATAAGTGATTCTTTTTTTTTATAAAAAAACTGGATAATGATATTGGTTTGTTGTTCATTATTACCATTGTTAAACTGGTTGAATTATTAATGTGTGGCTAGTTCAAGTCAAATTAGGCTTAAATCTTTTTTATATATAACGTTTTAAGATTGAATTTTGTAAATGAAAAAAATGTGGATGAGAAGAGAAATTTTATTAAAAGTGGTCAGTTAAATTTTTTAGTTATAGATTAATTGTTGACAATATTGATGAATATTTTGACTAGTAGTTTGTTGATCTAAAATATTGTGATTGAATTGAAAATAATTAAATAAATATTTTTTAATATTATATAATGTATTAGTAATGTTTAAGATAGGTGAAATTTTAAAATTATAATTTTTTATTTTGTCTTGCAAAATAAAATAAAAATTAATAGAAGTTTAATTACAAATAAATAAAAATTATAAAAATATTTAATATTGATTGTCATTTGAAAATAAACATGCAATTTCAAGACTTAAATAAATTTTAATCTCTAATAAATAAAGTATTTTTTATTTTAATCTTTTATTTATTTTTTAATTTTTGTAAAATTTAAAATTTTTTATTTTAATTTTACTATCAAATAATAATGTTAATGAATAATATAAAATTGAAGAATTTGATAGTAAAATCATGTGTATAATCAATTTTTT
>JAMLFT010012474.1:0-10398 GCA_026544285.1 Pachyrhizus erosus
TAGTAGTAAAAAACAAATACTTTGCATGTTGTTATTATTAAAAAAGTTATTTTTTTATAATAAAATTAGATTGAGAGATGATTTTTAGAAGTTGTAACTAAAAAATAATTTTGAAATCGATTAAATAATAAAATAGTTCAAAAATATATATAGGAAAATATCATAATCACATTTACTATTAACATAGATATGTTCGGAGGCACATAACACTGTTTTCCGCACAAAATATTCTTCTGAATTCTTATAAATTTGGACTCACAAACTATCATCTTTATAATAAATATTATAATCTCATGCAAGATTTCATGATCCTTATCATTATACGACAATTTCCTTTTATTCAGTACTCACTTCATAGTTTATTTGCTTAATTATTGGAGCCATCAAATTATTTTTAAGCACAGGAGCATTTTTAATATAAGAGATACAGTAGACTATGCACAAATAATTATATGAGCAGTTCCTTCTAGAGTCCTTTTTTATTTTGAGAATTGATCCCCTCGTTTACATGCAATTTTTATAAATAATTTTACCTGAGTTTGTTTGAAGGGACGATTAGGAATAATTTCACAAACATAGAGTGCCTATTCTTTTTCAAAATTAAAGGGGAAAATTTTAAAATTAGCATCACATACGAGTATAAATTTTTTAGAAAGAAATAGTTTTCCAAATACACGTTATTAGAGTCTCGTCAAAATTGATTAGCCAAAAAATGTAGGGGGTTCACAGAGTTATGACAAAAATAAATGGCAAGAACTCGTGTGAAAATGATTTCTTGTACAGAGACTATATAAATAAATAAAAATTTATATACAGATACCAAATTGAAAATAAGTATTTTATACGTAGATAATAAAATGTTAAGTTAACCATTGTTAAAAATAAACGCACATGCAAGATGTTTATTAAACCCTATTCATTTATTATTCATAAGTCGTTTTCAAACTAATGAAATATATATTTTATTAAAATTTTGGGCGAAATTACGATGAAAATGTTTGCTTTTTAGACCACATATATTATCATTGAGATGATAACTGAAGTCTATGTAGCATTTTTATTTAATAATATTGTAAGGCAACAGTGTTGAACTTTAATAATTCACCAATTTGATACTTTTCTCTATGTTTTATATATCGAAAATTTATATATAGTTATCAAGAGAAAAGTTGTCTCCAGCCTAAACGCAGTGTGTTATGTCGAGAAACATCTACTTACAAATTGTACTAAAAGCATAAATGGGGTGTGAAAATTAATAGAATTTTCAAAAGAAAGACATTCTAATTTTAAATTTTAAAAATGGGACCAAATGTCAACATAGTATAAGCTTTCAATCGTATTTTATTAATTTAATCTGTTAAATTACTGATTCAAATAAAGTTTACTTGAACAATATTATTTTGTTCTAACTGCTTCATATTATTGACTAGAATGGAGAGAAATGGAATTGAGGCTTTGGGGAAAGTTGTTGAGGTTGTTGGAAGTAATATTACTTGTAAAAGCTTTGATGTCCAATTTAATATCCAACAAAATAATATCTAGTGGTGAAGAAGAAAACATATTTAGAGAGGAAGTGAGAAAAGATATATATATATATAAGACATATATAGTACTTTTATATGGGAATGAAAAAATAAAGTTTAATTATTAGATGCTATATTCAATCATTAAGATGAAAACACTTTGTTATGTGAATTTTTTAAGAAATTAAATAATTTTTTAAGTAATTATATAATATTAAATATTAATAATTTATATATAATTATATAGTATAAATTTAATCTTATGTGTGTCATTTTTTTCGTATTTAGCAATTGATCTATAGTCAGATTCTGTAATGATATAAGAGATCTTTGTACCACAGCCACCCTTTTCCAAAACAAGTGGTCCAATATTAGTATGGAAAATAACTACACAAAATGCACAGTATGAACACCCTTTTTAACGTATTTTTTTTTTTTAACACATCTCCCATCATTTATTAACAGTTTTTGAAAACGATAAAATTATAAAAAGAATTCACTGAATATGAAGTGACAGCACAAATTTATGTGATTTCTAATATAAGAGATCAATGTTAATAAATGTTTTAGAAACTGATTTATTAAGAAATTAAAAGTAAAAAATGTGTTATAATTGTATTTATGACTTTTTGTTCATTAATACTTTAGCTAATGTTTTTATATATTTGTTCGAAAGACTCTTCTTTTAATTGATAATGGTTAAATAACATATGAGTAGATAAAGAACTTGTTTGTCAACTATAGAAGCGGGAAGCCCGTTTGTGGCAAGAAACATATGTTTGAACTACCATTCAGTGTGTTATTTTTGTCAAAATCAAAATATCAGTTGAAATAGTTAAATGGTATATTTAAGTCATGATTTTAAATTATCTTAATTTTATAATCCACTGAATTGGGTTTAATAATTATAGATTTTTTTTAAAAAAAATTATGGAATTTTAAGTATAATTTCCTTTTTATTATTGTATAGAAAAATAATGCTTTTGAAAAATTAATTTTAAATTATATTAGATTTAGAATAAAATAGTTCGTGTTTAATATTTTTTTGCGTCAAATTTAATAGTATAAAATATGCAATCCAACATATAAAAGCTATATTTTTCACTTTAAGCGTACTTTTAACCAAATATGATATTAAAATAATATACTTCAAAACAATTTTCTTCATAAATCTCACTCAAATGTTAATGAAATTGTCCCATATAAAAAATAAATACATTTTTGGTGTTTTATATTTTGGTGTCCCATATAAATATGTTTTATTATATCTCTTAAAAAATTAATTTTATTTTTTATATTTTTAAAATGAGTCAAAATAATCATTTTATTAGTTTAGAATTTAGAATTATTATTATTAGTAATTTTAACAAATTAATAATGACAACTTTTAACCGCTACAATTTAATATTTTAAAACATTCTTATGTGTGTAATTATCATGATGACGATTTTTAACTGAGATTATAATATTAAAGAATTTTAAAATTTATGTGCACAATAGTGCACACCTTTCTTGAGTCCTAAGATACATCTTCTCTTATGAGAAACATCAAGTTTCAACAAAGATGCAATAAAGTCTTAATAAAAGTCATATTCAATGGCATGTTTGTACTAGCTTAGAAATGGATCTATACAATTTTCATAAGTTTATTACAAACTACAATCAATTTTGTCGTGTGCATTGCATAAGGAAACTCACAATCATCAGTTTCCAAGAACATGTTCACAAAATCACTTATCTAATAAAAAAGATACATAAAATATAACTTCTGAACATAACAAAGGCGTGGTGAAATGAGCTTGCAAGGCAAAACGCAAATGCCCTCGACGACATCATTAGGGTTAAATTGGGTATGGACATTGAGGTGGAAAAAGTAGGAAAGGAAGAAGGAGCAATAGAGTGGCTAACAAGTTTTTTAATCTAGTTGTTGTCAATAGAGATGAGGCGTTTGTTATCTCATGTTAGTCGTCCTCTTGCTTGAACACAATGCTTGACACACACTCCTTCATCAATATGCTCTTGCCTAAGTTGATGCGAGGGACGGCAAGGATCATCTCGTTGTGCTTCGGATTCAAGTGACTGGGCGAGGAAACCTCTTTAGATACGTGAGGGACTCCAACTTCACCAAGTGGAGGATTGACCGCACCAAAATGGAGGAAGTGGTGATGGTAAGGAAGAAGGAAAAATAGAAAGAGATTTAGGACATATTATTTTTTAACTACTAAAATGTTAAAATTGTTAACAATGTTATTTTTAAATTAATAAAAAATCATTTTAATTCAGTTTTAAAATATAAAGAATTGAATTAATTTTTTTTTAAAAAAAACAAACTAAATATATAATAAAAATATATATTTTAATCTAAAATTAAAATAAAATACATTGAGTGTAACAATAAATAAGTTATCAAAGTAAAAGAAAACTTAATATACTTATAATATTAAATTTATTATTTATTTTACTAAATATAAAAAAGTATATCGGACCATAAGCTGACACAACGAATCAGCAAAATTTCACCTTAGTCATACAAAAATATATATTTTTTTCATAACCCAACTAAATCCATTCACGAAACTAACCAAACCAAACCCGTTTTGAGACCCTTACCTAGAAGGTACAAAGAGAATTACTATAGTTAGATACAGAGCGCTTAAGACCACTGCACTCACATGGTAATAATTGGGGCAGGATGAAGTTCTTGTCCTCGTTATAAAATTACATGTGATGGGGTATGCAGAACCTTGGAATGAATGGAAGGTGGTGGAGACAGCACAGCATTCTTATCTTGCCCATTTTTGGTTGAGTTCTTTTAGAATTAAAAAATCCCTTACTTTTTATTAATTTTTAAAAAATAATTGATTGTTTCTTAAAATTAATTGTTTTTAATCGTGCACTTAATTAGTACTTAAAATTGATAACACTACTTCCTTTGGCAAATTAGAAATAGATGAAACAGTTGTATAAAGCTTGCTCATAAAATGAATTCTAGGTTCTCTCATATTTACTTTAAAGGAAATAATTAGAGAGATAAATTTGTTTCACATGATACTAGTATACCGGAATTGATTTGATAGAATTTAGGTCCTAATTTTGTTTGGGAGAATTTTTTTTTCTGAAATAGATTTGCACTCCTCAACTTTAAGTTTAAATAATTATGTGTGTTTTATGTCAAAAAGAAAAATTCTACATGGGTTACTTATGATCTATTGTAAAGACTAATTATATATGTAGTTTTTATTATAATGTTTTTATATATCATTTTACTTTAAAAAATTAGTTTTTATTTGTATAGGTATTAAGTAATTTAGTCTTTAAAATTAATACTATTTAATTTGTTTTTAATTAATATCATTAAATCAATCAATCTCACTCCGATAAAAAAAAAAATCAATCAATCTAGCCTTTAACTTTCACATTCACTATCAATTTGTCTCATAAATTTCGTAATCATCAATCAAGTTGGATTGAAAAATAAAACTAACGTGTACTAAAGTCAAGATCAAATCGATTGATATTAAAAACTGATGGACCTTAACAGTGAGATTGAATGATTAATGGCCACTTATTTTGAGAATTAAATTATATTTGTAAATTTTTAGAGAATAAAGTTAATTATTATTATTATTTTAAAGATTAATTTGATGTCTTACACTTTTTAAAACTGTAAGAATGATATTTATTAAATTAATTGACGGATTTTAATCAGGATCAAAAGCGGATGTGACAACTCATAAAAAAAAAAAACAGAAATGTGACAAAAGATTGGTTAGTTAAGTAATCAATAACGTAGTTTAGACCACTAACCTGACTAGTTCAATATAATAAGTAGTATTAATTTATACAATATAACATTATTACTCTTAAATTATTGGCAATTGAGAATGATACGTCTTGTTCTACTCTCTTAATAATATGTACTCCTATTAATTATTAGTAGATTACCAATACAAGTTAAAACTAGTTTATACGCTGACGCACAATATGTTATATGTAGTAAGAACTACTAATTGTATAATAAAAAACGGTGAGAAGTATTGTGGACATATTACACAACATGCAGGATTAATTAAGGACCAAAAAATTACCATTGTACGTGTTTTGTTATATTATGCGTTGCTATGGTAAAAAGAATAACTTTTTAATATTATTTATCTTTTTATAAAAAGGTTTGTTTGATAGTACTTATCCATTTAAATTAAATTATTTATGATTGTGTTTGTCATATTTTTTTAATTAATTATATCTATTTAATTTTAAAATAAAACAAATTTGATTTTTACATTAATTTTCTTTCATTTAAAACTCTCACATTCGTATTTAAATTTTTAGACATTTATGATGGATTTAAATATGGAATAATTTTTAAATTTAGAAATAAGATATTTGATGAAAATTTTATAAAATGTGACATTAGATACAAAGAAACAAAAATTAAGATTCTTTTTTTAATTTTGAGTGAAATTTGATGTCTTGTTAATAATTTTGAGTAGAAAAAGGTTTTAAAGAATTTAATCAATTTAATATGTGAAGGTTTTAATTAGAAAATAAGATCTTGAGAGTTTTATGTTTAAAAAATTTAAAAATAGATCAAATTTTCTTAATTTTAAAAATATACTAACTTAATTGACTTCAAAATAAAGAAACTAAAAATATAAATAATTTAAATTTAAAAAGTAAAAAAAAAATGTAATGAAATCAAAACTACCTATTATTTACTGATCAGAAGAATACATATTTGAATTTATAAAGACTTGCATATATGTAAATAAAAAATACAAAACTTTTTAGAGATATCTATCAGTCTTTTCCTCATAAAGGAACTGTGTATATCTTGTTAGAAGTTAGAACATATAATCGAATTACAGTTCACATGCAGGTCCACGGAATTTTAGGAGAAAAAGTAGCTTTTTATAATTAAGTCACCATCTTTTGTCATATCCACCTCCAACTTTCACATTTATCGTATAAAAAGATGAGAGAAAATTGTGAAATCAGGGACCAGTGTGATGATTGGTAAATAACAATGGTGGAGAGGTGGTATTCCTCCTTCGGTTTCTACTTTCAAAACGTTGAACTAATGTGGGTTCATTTTTAGACTTGGGGGACCATCTGCTGTTGAAAGTTGAGAATAAAATTTGATGGATTTAGTTAACCGCCATTCAAACTCTTTCTCTCCCTCTCTTTATATGATTTTTGATTTTCAACAACGACAACCTCTACAGATAAAATTTACTTTATAAAAGGTGTATAATATAAATTTTTATTGATAATATAAAAAATATAAAAAAAAAATTATAATAACTTACTCAATTATTCAATCAAATTACACTTTTTTTACGTATATATCATCATTTATATTTATGGTCATAGAAACAAGAATTACAAGTTGTGCATTTAATTCATATTGCAGAACATTGCATTCTGCATGTGTAACTGTGCATACATGTAATCATATCCATGCAAATTGAATTACTATATATACTTATTCAAATGTTCAATGTCAGATTTAACAGGGTACATAATTATTGTTAATTCTCCCACTCCCATTCAAGTTTCAGTACGTGAGTGAGTCACCTACCCGGTTAGAGTTAGATTCTTTGAACTGATATATATATTTATACAGTAATATCTGCATTGTAGGTGTATAATTTTCATTTTTGTTGTTCAGTGCACTGGCAATAGTGGTGGCTGATTATTACTACCATTGCAGTCCACCGTCCGAATATAATATGTTGACCCTGTCAAGTAGCATGAACCTGCATAGGTTGATATCATATGTTGATAATTTCTTTTTAATAATAATAAATAATAACCATTATCAGTCTGTATGTTTATTGCTTTTTAAGATAAAAATTATTTTTGATTAAAAGATTCTTTTAAAAATTTAATAACAATTAAATAATTTTCTAAAAATTTATTTAAAATTTTTTCATATTTATCTTTCTTTTTTGTAGGTATCTCTATATGTTCAAGTAAGTTTGTCCAATGGTTATAAAATGTGTGCTAGAAAGGTGGGGTTCTAACAATATGAATTGGGCCAATGATATTACGTCTGATTTGTGCATATAACATTGGAGAACAGAACATGCATGCAGCATGCTGACTATATTCGTTGTTTAGGAGGAATGAAGCAGTTAATTACTTCCAGTAATCTGTCATGGGGTGCTTCATTTGGTTCTGAGGGTATTTTCTGAATAAATTCGAAAATTTTTTAATTAAGAATTAAGAACTAATTTCTTTATTCAAATTTATTTAAAGAATTAACTTCTTCCATATTTTTTTTCTTCATATATACGGATCATAACAAGTTCTTGAAAACAAAAATTCTTCTAAACCTGTTTTTGATTTATAATTTTGGGGATAATTGAATACTGAATAGTTATTCTTGTGCATTTTGAGATTGCCACCAAGAGCTGTTATTTAACTGGATTTTTTTTATGAGATATAAGTAGGTTTGGATAAGGTGGGAGGTTCATCAAATTACCTTTTTACCATCTTAGCGTATAAGGTACACTTTTTGTTTTCCTTATAATAATTTTTTTGCCAATAAATAAATATTTTTAATATAATTTATAAATATTAAAATTAAATATAAAAATGTTGTTTTGAAAAAGAGACATTCAAATATACCGTATATTATATACTAACATATATAAAAATAGTAAGTTGGTATTGGTTACAATTAAACTTTAGTCATAAAATGCTTGACTTCAAATAGAATTATTCGTCAGGGGTCCAGAAAGTTATAGAAACTATCACCTATAGCAATTGTTGTCATCTGTCTTAATTAATTGCAAGCTTGAAGTCGCAATGTAAATGACAAGATTCTTACTATTCCCTTAGAAAGAAAGAGGAAGAATCTAGCTATGATTAAGACCTAATGGAGGGATTATGTTGGGTTTTCAAATTTGGATAGCAAAGTATTTAATTTGTGCCTGCGATTTAAGTGTATTAACAAATTATTACAAAAATTTGTTACTAACTCTTATGTTGTGTATGTATATATATATAATAGCTGGTTAACTGTTATAGTAAATATAATTAATTTAATGATACTGAATTTATACTATAAAAAAAAATCTATGCGTATACGTGTGCTCACAAGAGCCAGGTTGTGTGCAGTTTGTTAAGATCAATGTATTAAAGTTGACCCCACTTTCTATCAAATATTTGACGAAAAAGAGAGAATATATAAGTCTCAGTTTCTACCTCAATTGACACCAACCATATTAAACTATCTTTTGTTTCTCCTTGTTGTTATCGAAATGAAAGCATAGCTGAAATCAAGCTGAGCCATAAGAGGAGCATAAACTAATATTTCGTCCCAGGAGATTGCTTAAACGATCTTATTGCTTTAGGATGTATTTGGATAACTAATTTAATTAAGTGTTTAATGAATAAATACTTATTATACAAGTACTTATGTTACAATTATAAAATAAATGCAATTAAATTATTTTCGCATAATTTATATGTTACGTTTATAAGTTGAAAATTTTGTTAAATTAAATTGAAAATAGCTTATAACAATATTATAAAGCTAATTTTATAAATTTTCTCAAACACTTATATAGTATTAAGTCATTAGATAAATGTAAACAAATTATTCTAAAAAAACTTAATTAATTGTAATGCGCATCTCTCAAGGCTTGAGGCGTTTTGCATTTTCATAATATTTTTACGAGATCCATTGCAGCTGATAGAGCTCTTCGATCGTGTTTTTTTTTTTTTTTTGGTAGAATCAATCATGTGTTTATATAGTCGTGCTTGTTAAAAACACTCCAATTGTAAAATAGGAGTAAGTTTTTTTTAAAAAAAATAATAAACATTAAATAAGACTTAAATAAGGTTTTAATTTTTATAATATTTTTGTTTTTTCCTTATCATTTATTTTTATTTTTATCTCGTTATTTTTAATTTGATTTTTATAATTAAAACTTTTTGTTTATTAAATGATGATGATATAATTAAAAAAAATATCTGTCCAAGCATAGGGGGTAATTTATTTAAGTTTCTATTTTTTTATTATTTTGATTATTACAAATTTGATAACTTTTGATTTGATACTTGTAGAAGTTCTTTTGATTAGCACATTAAGTTCCTTAAGAATTTTATATACATATAATAATAATTGTACTTATACGAAATGTCTTAAGTTATCTAGTCCACATTTATTTTCTTCGATCTCACATATTAAAAAAAATTAATTATTTTTTCTTTTTTATATAAATCATTTAATTGTATCATTTAAAAAATAATTTTTTTAATTAATCTTCATTAAATTTGATATTAAGAATGGAAAAAGATAATTAAAAATGTTACAAAAATCTCAATTAAATGAAAAATATTTAAAAAATAATATCATTAAATAATATAAAATTAGTAAAATTATTTATATTTATAATTAAAAATATGTGACTTATGTTTTTTTTTCTTATATTTTAAATTGGAGGAAGTATATGGTTATGAGTTCAGGTTTAAGAATTAGCATTTTTTTTCGCTTTTTTTTAAATGTTGAACGTTTGAAAAATACAACGATTAAAATGAAAGATATGAAAACCAAGACTGAGGAAGTAAAAATTGAGACTCACCTCAACACCTCTTTTAGCATTCTAACTCTACATTCGCAAATCTATATAAACAATCAACTGTAACCTTAATAATTTTGTTAAATATTAAATGTCAAATTAGTAAAGAAATTTAAAATACACATTTTATTTAAGTACACATTTTAAAAATAATCAAAATCAAGTAATTAAAAATTAGGAAATCAAATTTGTCCAGATATTATAATATGCGAACAAAAATAAAACCAAGCCTCATTTATTTGAAACGTTGTGAGGCTTACGAAGGGTATCACTATAACTTATAT
>JAMLFT010012475.1:0-10366 GCA_026544285.1 Pachyrhizus erosus
TTTAAAAATAATAATTTTATTAAAATTATACAATCAATAAATGATAACAGTTGGACAACATTTATGTAGTTATTATGCTTTAAAAGATTATAAAGATAATTTTTTTAGTAAGTTTCACAACGACTCTTTGTAATTAAGATAAGATATTTGTAAAAAATATTTCAACATTTAAGTTAATATACAACACAAATTAAAGAGAGTGATTATGTAATTAATAGTTAAATAAAAAATAAATTTTATCTTTTATAGTTACTTATATTTATATCTAATTGTAATGGGTTTGGAATTATGAAATTTATATTATTATTATTATTAAATTAATTAATAATTAAATATTTATTTAATTATTAATCATATATTTATGATAATTTTTTTTATTAAGTTGAGAAGATATCGGTCTACTTTATTAATTACCTAACCAATATGTTGATATGTTTCATATTTTTCTTATATTATGTTAAGTCTGATATACCATTTATGTTATGATATATTAAGGTGATATTAATCTATTTGATTTTTTTTTTCTTGATATGTTAATATGTATTTAATTATTTATTATTTATATAAAAATTAATATATCATTATTGATATGTTCCTATCAATATAGTTATAGATAATAGTATAAAAAGGAGTTTTATTTTTTAAAATAATACTATTAATTTAAATAAAATCTCTTATAAAAAATATATGTACATTCTTATAGTGTATTTGAAATAGTTTCATAACAAAAGAAATAATGAATTAATTTTTATAATAAAATTATGATAACAAATAATTGTTTCTACTTTATTTTAACATCATTATGATTTTGTAAAGAAGAATTAGTTTTGTGTTATCCAAGGTCCAAGCACATTATTAGTACTGTCCCTGCCATGAAGTTTGCAACTTTGCGTAAGCACCGTTAACAGTTCTCATAGTAAAATATCTAATGAGTGATATTTAATGGTACAATATGTGATAATGAAGTTTAAATTAAAATTTTCATATAAATACCTAAATCCTGCCATCTTTAATGTGTTTGCATCATATACTTTTGCTTTTATTTTTCATATGTATTTTTTTAAAAAAAATTATGCTTAAAATACTATCAAATATTAAATATAAGTATTTCTCTTAATAGATATTTAAATCTCGATTTATTGTATTGTGAAAAATTAATTTCTCTTACTGAATCCAACTACCAATGATTGCTTCTTATACTTTAAGCATAGACAATGGATAATCTAGTTTTTGGTATACGTAAGTTATTAGATACTTACATAAATTCTAAAATAGACAATTGGTCATGTGTTTAAATGTAATCTGGAAATAAATTATGAACGAAATTTGGTGGCTTAATCCAGAGTTTGAGAATACGCCACAGCAAGTTGGAAATTTTCTGACCATTGGGGAAATAGTTGTTGAGTAATCCAAACGAACAGAGTCACAGAGAGATGTTCTTATCAGTTTATAATGAACACATGTATATATGTCTAGGCATGGTTGTACTATAACTGCACACAATTCCATTTCATTTGAATTTTAAAATAGGAGACCATCAAACTTTGGATGAACCACGTTTGGAGTTTTATAATTGAGTAATTAATAAGTATCAGTATTAGCATTAGTATTGGTATACAAAAAAAAAAAAAAAAAGTAAGAAAGCAACAATGAAAAAAAAATATGATGTCAACTTTTAAATGTTAAAATATTAAAATTTTGTTACATGTGACATAATATCATATATATACTTAAAAAAAGACAAAAACTGGATAAAGCATATACAAATAGATATTAGTACCAAAAAAATAGTATAATTAACTTTTATAAAAATTGTCATTATGATAAAATCATCAACTTTTATAAAAAATTTAGTTATGAGGATTTCTAATAGATTGACTATGTAAATTTTGTTTATGTTTTATAGTACATAAAAGTTGACCTCTATTAGTATTACAAAGTGATGTTGAATAAATTACTTGCTTGACTTGATTATCTATACATGTTTTCATGATATATGTTACTAGTATAATTATGTTGAGAGAGGTGTTTATATATATTGTATAACAGTACGTGATTAGAGTATACTTATGAGAAGAAGCTTTGAACTTAATATCCATTAATGATAAGCGTTATAATAGCAAGGAAGTGTCCCTTCCGTACCCCAATCACAACCCATTCCTTAGAGAATAAGAGTTATTATACAAACGCTACAACCGTATTCATTTTATTGCTTTACATTTTTTTTACCACTCATAAGAAACCACTTTTATTAGTCATTTTCATTACAGTTAAAACATAAGCATCTTAGAATTCAACGGTCTCCTTCTCCCCTTCCATCACAGCAATTTTCGATTGGAGTATTATATAAATTGGATTAACTAGTCAATCACCAATAAATCAAAAGATATTAACAAAATTACATGCATACGATAATAATATCGAGTCTTTGATTTTTATGAATAAATGAAAAAAAAAAATCTATTAACCTAAATCAGTAGAAAAATGAAGCAAACTTCCATTCATGTCTAAACAACTATGCTAATAATACTTCATCAAACACCTAAGAATTTACATTTCTTTTCGAAATCATCTTTGTTGAATATCAATCACATGACCCGCTCCTGGCGCTCCAATAACCTACTGATAAGTCCTCTGCAATAAAAAAAATTATAATACTGTTACATGATTCATCACATTAAGAAAAATAATTAATTTAATTGATAATAATAATAATAATTCTTTCTTAAATAAAAATAAACATAAACATAAAAGAGAATAATTAATAAAACTTAAAATTTGTAAATCAATAGTTAAAAAAATTAAAACATCAATAGTAATTTTAATTCAAAGATAGTACTATTATTAAATTAAAAGAAATAATTTTAATTAAAATATTTATATAAAAGACATTATAAATTAAATCTTATAAAAAAATAACAAACACAATTTCTAATTTGGATAATATAAAATAGTGCCACAGAGTATTTTATAGGAAAAGAAGACAAGCATGCTAGAGAAATGTAAAGCCACCAACATTAATTTGTTTTTGTTGGAATGTAGAAATCTGGAAAATGAAACTCCGTTTTAAGTTGCAAGTGCCTATGTCTCGGAAAAATAAATGTAAGAGATCAATTTTTACTAGTATAAAATCCAGAAGATATGCCACTGCATTGATTGGTTTGAAGTGGAACTGTTGCACGCATCGTTTTCTCAAAACTGATTACACTGTCCATTTTCAGTTTTGTAGTAGAAAAAGAATAAAGCCAGCTAGTAGACATTGGAACATGTCATGTGTTTCAGATTGAACAAAGACATATCAGGAAGAGACATTACCAAGGTTATGTTTTGGATAATTTTTTTCATAAATATTTATAAAAATAAGAAAAAATAAATAAATCAAACTTTTTCTATAAACTAAAATCAATTTATACACTTGAGATTTTAAAGTAGTAAAATGACAGAACTATTCTGAAAATCTAGTGTATAAGTTGTGTGGTTTCTGGCTTTTATGTTGTATGGAAAAGTGGTAACCTTGAAGGGAACTGGGTCTTATCTCAAAGGGCTTAAGAGGCCAATAAGATGATTGAAAATCCAAAGTCCCTCGACCCACTTCACCACCTACTAAACAGAACACTTCTTTTCTTTTCTCAGTATGTGCACGTGAAACCCCAATAATTCCTCATGCACAAGTGGGGTCTAAAAGCCACCACTTCTTCTTTTGTTCTCATGCCAAAATACACCACTCACAAATCAGATTCTCCTCCATTAGGCCTTCAACTTCAACACTCCTCCACTCACTCTCTCTCTCTCTCTCTCTATCTCTCTCTCTCTCTCTCTCTCTCTCTCTCTCTCTCTCTCAATGTCGCTTCTCCCTTGCTTCCCTTAAACTTTTCCAATTCTTTCCAAATTTATCTTTCTTTACAATTCCGCACCATCATCTCCATTAATGGCTATGGCACCGGCAATGTTACCACTCTTTCTGTCCCTTGTTTCTCTGTGCCTCATCAATTCAAACGCAGTGCGATCTTTAGAAGAGAAGATGTTCAACGTGCAGATGTTGCAGAAGAAACATCAACTTAGTAACCAGGGTTGCCTCCTCCCGGAATCAAGTGAGTTTAGCGGGAATGTGAAGTTCATAGGTTTTGTTTTTCTGAGCTTTATGTCTTATTTCTCTTTGGATCTAATAATACTTGATAAAAACTACTCTTTTTACTGTTAGAATCTAAGTAAAAGAAAAACCCCATCATTGGTCTCTCTCTTCTTTGTCAAAGTCATAAAGAAGAGATTACTGCCTTTGACAAAGCATGTCCTGACTTTGATATCACTTTGGATTATATTATGTTTTCTATTAATGAATTCTGCTTCAAATTAAAACCTTAGGCCTCTATGGCTTTATTAGTTCTGAAGAGAAATCCATTTTAATGTGAATTCTCAGGACGGGAGAAAGGTACTATTATACTGGAAATGAAGTACACAGGACATTGCACAGAGAAAAAAATTAATTGGAACAGAAGGCTTCAGAAGCAGTTAATATTAGATGATCTTCACGTTCGATCAATGCAAAACAGGATACGAAAAAATGTCTCCAGCCATAATGTAGAATCTTCACAAACCCAAATTCCATTAGCTTCTGGTATAAACTTACAAACCTTAAACTACATTGTGACAATGGGATTGGGTAGCATGAATATAACTGTGATAATTGACACTGGAAGCGACTTGACATGGGTCCAATGTGAGCCTTGCATGTCATGTTATAATCAACAAGGACCAATATTCAAGCCTTCTACCTCCTCTTCCTATCAATCAGTTTCGTGCAATTCATCAACCTGCCAGTCTCTTCAATTTGCCACAGGAAACACAGGAGTATGTGGAAGTAATCCATCAACTTGTAACTATGTGGTTAACTATGGTGATGGATCCTACACTAATGGTGAGCTAGGTGTTGAACATCTAAGTTTTGGAGGTGTTTCGGTGAGTAATTTTGTATTTGGTTGTGGTAGGAACAACAAGGGTCTATTTGGAGGAGTCTCTGGCCTTATGGGCTTGGGAAGAAGTTACCTCTCATTGGTATCTCAAACTAATGCCACATTTGGAGGAGTTTTCTCATACTGCTTACCAACAACAGAAGCTGGTGCTACTGGGTCATTAGTTATGGGTAACGAGTCTTCAGTTTTCAAGAATGTTACTCCCATCACTTACACTAGAATGCTTCCAAATGCACAGCTTTCCAACTTCTATATTCTCAATCTCACTGGCATAGATGTTGGCGGTGTGGCTTTGCAGGCTCCAAGCTTCGGCAATGGTGGGGTTTTGATTGATTCCGGCACAGTGATCACAAGACTGCCCTCATCTATGTACAAGGCGTTGAAGGCAGAGTTCTTGAAACAGTTCACGGGTTTCCCTTCAGCACCAGGGTTTTCAATTTTGGATACTTGTTTCAATCTCACTGGGTATGATGAAGTGAGCATACCTACTATAAGTATGCATTTTGAGGACAATGCTGAGTTGAACGTGGATGCAACTGGCACATTCTACGTGGTGAAAGAAGATGCTTCGCAAGTTTGCTTGGCGCTTGCAAGTCTTTCCGATGCATATGACACTGCTATTATTGGGAATTATCAGCAAAGGAACCAAAGGGTAATATATGATACCAAACAGTCCAAAGTGGGATTTGCCGGGGAGCAATGCAGTTTCGTTTGAATAGGGAAATTTGATAGTATAATAGATGTCAATGTCATTATGGAGGGTGCAATTCTTCAAAGCAGACTGGAGCGATACGTCAGCAAAACCTTCCAGTTCTTTTCTTCTATTTGGACCACATATATACATAACTATATTTTCCTTATAAAGAATCACTAGAATCAAGAGTGTCATTTGACATTTATGAGGTTTTACCTAGATATATCATTGTATTTTAAACTTCAATTTATGAAACAAAGGAAGGTTTGAATTGTAAATGGATTCATTCCCTTGGTATAAAAGATATTGTAATGCTGCACTTTTAGCAGGAAAGGAACCTATACGTATGTATATTTTCAGTTCATCAATATGGCAGATCATAATGTTCTGTACGTCTGCGGCCTTTTGAAGGATTGGTCCCCTATTGATCATTAGATTCATTACAATTTTTCCAAATGAAACAATGTTGTTTTATTTACACTGTTAAGCCAACTACAACGAGCATCACAATTACACCCGGACCAAATGCATACTTGTTACAAGCTCATCATTCTTCACCAAATAAGTATGACTCTAAACTGCCGTTTGGTAAACAGAGTTTTTGTTTTTAACTAAATTAATTTTTTCAAGGATATCAATCCTAAAAAGAAAATTTTTGGAAAGATTTATAAAATATAGATAATGATTTCTTAACTTATAAAAGAATATGTTTGTTTTTTATAAAATTTTTGTAACACTAGAACACTTTAAGGATCTGCAACTATTTTTATAAACTAACACGAGTCTTTTCAGTATGTTGATTTTTCCTCTTTTTCGTGCTTCCTAGAAAGCCTGACATGCTTAATTATGATGTTCTTAAAAAATGGACTATTAAAAAATGTATATAAATTTTTTATATATGTAATACTATTAAATTTTTTTTAGATGTCCTCAACTTTACAATTTAATACAAGTACATTCTTTATATCACTTACAATTCAATGTATATTAGTTCATTTGTGTTTAGAAACTTTAGAAACTTTTCAAGACCACTTTTTTATTTGTCTCATCTTTTACACAATCACTTCTCTTATTTTATTAGTACTTGAGATGTTAGAGTTTCTTTCCCACGTTTAGATCAAATAAAATATTTTCAAGAATATAATTTAAGTTTTTAAAAATATTTTTAATTAAAATAAAAATAAGATGTAAATGAGTAATTAAAATAATAATGATGATAATGACCATGATGAAATGAATGATAGTGATAATGATAATTATGATGGTAACAATATCAACAAAGACAAAAAAATACAATAATTATTGATCTTCATGATAATACATTTATCATTGTTATTAAGTACTACAACCTTTTATTAAAACTAAATTTTATGATCATAAGATATATTTTACAAGCCAACAAACATAAATTCATTTTATAAGGAATGAACTCATATGACATAAGGATATGAGTTTGATTCTCAATGTCTATATAAGAATTTTATTCGTGAATAATCTATAAGTACTTATTGAATCTGAATACTCAACTAATATAATCTCTTATTAATTGATCCACATGTTTGATAATATAATAAATATATTATTTTAATAATAAATAGAAAATTACATTAAAAACTTTTTAATTAAATATGGACAGTTTTAAGTCTACATCCTAATATATAATTAATTAATTAAAATATAAATATTAAAATTACTATCATATATAAGTATGAATCCAAACACAAGATTTCCCCTCCCCCTCTAAACATGAACAATAGCTTAAATATTTTTATCCTGTATCAATTATCGTTCCTAAAGATACCAGAATAATGTATTTAACAAACCAAGTAAAAAGTATTTAAAATAAGAAATTAAGGATATATTTATCTTTAATTGAGTACTTAGTAAAATTAAATTATTTCAAATTAAAAATAAATACATTCTCTACACACCTTACATTTAAGTTGCTACATCCCATAAAATGGCATATAATATCTCACTAATGAACATAAGTACACGAAATCACAAATTGTATATTTTCTCTTTAAAATTATAAACATTTGTCATTTTCATTCCTGATTTTACAAAATTCTTATTAACATTTGCCCTTTACATTAATGTATGTTGTTCTGTACATAATAATATTTTTTTATTTCGTATATAAAAAGAATAAAATACACGACATTTTTAATAAGAATTTACTCGTTGCAAATCAATTACTTAAGTGAGGATCGACAATGAGATCTGAAAAGAGGGCAAAAGTCCATAAAATATTGGTGTTGATGTTTACTGCCTAACCTTTAATTCTGGCTTTCCTGGTGGAAATCGACAACTTCCTAGTAGGACAACACTATCAATTTGCATAAAGGCATAAATAATTTCAGAAGTAATGAAACTGTAGCAAGTAATCTCTGAATTATTCAATATAATTTAATATATTAGAAATCATCTTCTCTTCAAAATCATATTACTCTCTTTGATATATTTTACTTATACTAAAAATTATTTAAAGATTTTTAAAAAATTTAAATAAGTACTTAACATTAACTTGATTTCTAATATTTACAAAATAACTTATAGAGTAGTTTTTTTTAAAAAAAGATTAAGAATCATTTAAAAAAAGAGAATAATACTTGAAATAAAAATTATAGGTTTATTCTTGCACAAACAGAAGATGAGATGGTAATCTGCAAACCATATAACCGTCTTTTATAAATTGATAGTACTCATGACCAACCTAAAACGATAAAATATTATGCACTGTGATAGTTACTAGTATAGTCATAGACTATCCCTTTCAAATTCAACAGAAAATACAACTTTTGAGAAGCATGAAGTTCTTCAAGGGTCCTACAAACACCATGAACGGCCTTAAGAGTGAAATTTTGATATCACCAAGAAGATGACGAAATAAAACACAAACTGAATTTGACATATCTTTAAACTCCATGCCATGAATAATTTTCATTGACTGCTATAGAGTAGTGCATGACAGACACTTGTGCACAAACCGTTTGACTTAAGAAGCACAACTAAAATTGAGACTTGTCAAGACTGTCAAAGTAAGGATGATCAAGTGCTGCCTTGGCAGATATTCTCTCGGAGGGATTGTACTTGAGCATTTTCTGCAGGCATATGGTTGAAAACAGCCAAAGTTAAGGTGGCATGTAGGCTAGTTATTTGAAGTATAGGGTGTATAAAAAAAGTAGAAGCAAGTGAGATAAGCAAGATAGATGATGCGATGTAATTGGGCTGAATCCAAAAACTAATACAACGTTGAGTTTATGAATTGAGAAGCATTAAAGAGAGAAAATAGAAATACTAACAGAGAGAAGGTCGAGTCCATCAGGTCCTAAGGAAGGGACATTGCTTGCCAAGGACTGAGGTTCCCAGCGAGGGTAGACATGCCAATCACGAAGAGAAGTGACACCGGGCCATTTGTCCTCGGTAGGAGTTCCCAACATCCTTGTATGATAATAAAAAAAAAAGAAAGAAAAAAAATAGCAATTGAATGAAAAGAAAAGAAAAGAAAAGAAAAGAAAAGAAAAGAAAAGGAGAAAGGCTGATAGATAGTATAGTACTTGAATATGTGAATAAGCTGTTGGAACTCAGAATCCCCAGGAAAGAGGGCTTGCCTTCTGACCATTTCAGCAAAGATGCAGCCAACAGACCAGATATCAACACCAGTGGAGTAATGGGTAGAGCCAAGGAGAACCTCAGGTGCTCTGTACCAGAGAGTAACAATCTCGTGAGTGTAGCTCTTGAGAGGGACGGTGAAGGCGCGTCCGAGGCCAAGATCAGCGATCTTGAGGATACCCTTTTGATGGTCGAGAAGAAGGTTCTGGGGTTTGAGATCGCGGTGGAGGACGCCGTGACTGTGACAGTGAGAGACACCTTTGCATAACTGGAAGAGGAAGCTCTGAACGAGGGAGGGAGGAAGGGGTCTAGGGTTGGGTCCCTTGCGGTGGGAATCAATGAACTTCTTGAGATCGGTATCGAGGTACTCGAATACAAGGTAAAGGATGGGTTTTGTGTTTGGATTAGATCCCTTCTGAGATGATGATGATGATGATGATGATTTTGGAACCTTGTCAACATGTTCTACTGAGAGGAGACGAACGATGTAAAGGGATTGAGAGAGAAGCTGAAGCAGAGATACCTCTCGAAGGGCTGTGGGAGGGACACCTTCCTCATCCATTTCCAAACGTGTCTTCTTGAGCGCTACCACTTTCCCAGTACCTTTCTCACGAGCCTTATACACTTTCCCATATGTACCTTCTCCTACCTTCTCTAGTTTCTCGTACTTTTCCATTTCTCACTCTCAGCTATTAGGGATTTTCGATTTTTTACGAAGAACAGAGAGAGCCTACGTTTTAGATCTTGCCTCCGTGCCCGCCCGCCCGCCCGCCCCTTTCCTTTTTCAAATTCTCTCTCTTTTTTTCACTTCTTTTCTTTTCCATTTCATTTAAATTCAAATTCATATTCATATTCCTCATAAACCTACAATAACACCTCTCTCTCCCTATTAACCTTATTCTTTACAATTCATTTTATCATAAATTCTTAAATATCATTTTTTTTTATATTTTAACTATAAACATTAAAAAAATACCAATAAAATCAATTTTATAAACACAAAATAACTTTCAATTTTCTTTTTAATTTCTAAAAATCCTATTCATTTACAACTTTACTCAATAATTTTAATTAGAACATATAATAA
>JAMLFT010012476.1:0-10396 GCA_026544285.1 Pachyrhizus erosus
TACTTTTTTTACTGCAAGAAAAGGACATTTTGTTATTTTTAAGAAAAATATATTAAGAATGTGATTTCTCATAAGATGAAATTTTATTATTTTTCTCTCTAATTAAATTTTAAAATTAATCTTCCTAATTCATGAAATATCATCAATTATTTTTAATAATTGATTTTGTCATTAATTGTCATTTGTTCATAATGAATCAATGTTATTCTACTAATTAATTTTATTTTGTGTATAATAAAATGATTACTTCTTATATCAAATCAACTCAATGAAAATTACTCATTAGATTTAGAGCTTGACAAATCTTTGTTTTCAAAATGAAACTTATAGTACCAAACGTAATTAAGAAGATAAAAATAAACTTGGTTTTCATGTAGTCCTAATGAGCGATCCTTTTACAAACAGCAAACCAAAAAGACTTAAAATAAGTTAACAAAGATAAATTAGAGATTACTTTTCTAGAAAATGTTGACAGGAGACTCTTTGCAAAGGTCCTTTCATCAAGACAAGTTATATTAGACTTCCTTAGAAAGTCAACATTTGATTCCTTGTGAATGTCACCTTCGTAGACAGGTTAGGGTAAACTACAAATTTTAATAGGCAGTTTCTTGCTAACATCAACGCATAAAGACAATTCAAACTCATATCACATGTATAAAAATCAAAGTCACCCATAAATATGAAGTCTAAATAGCAAATAATAAACAGAGGATCTTTCATAATTACCACAATCAAGTTTTGAGGAATTAACTAATCTCATGCCTTTACATAATAGGGGCATAGGGGAACCAATCATGAAAGCACAAGGTAAAACAATAATCACCTCAAAGTATACTCCCAAAAGGTGATATCCACTTGGTTAGACTTAACGTCTTAATAAGACAAGACAAGATCAGTAGGAGAAAACATTACTCTATTGTGATGGTAAGACCAACCAATTTAAAATATTTTTCCTTATATGATAAGACAAACCAAAAACACAAAAGCAACTAAGTTACTCATGTCACAAGTTTCTTAAGCTAATATCAATTTTTTTTTTTATGTATTCATTAAACATGCAAAGGGGAATAAAGACTCTTTTGGATCTCTTTGCCCTCTTTATTTTCTAGAATAAAGGTATGAAGGAAATGAGTTATCTTCAAATTTTAGGTTGATCTCAAGTCTAATGTTGATCAGGTAAATAATTAGTAAATTAAAATTATTAGACGTCCCTAAACCTTGAAGTAACTGTTATTGATATTTTAACTCCCTTTTTTTCTATGAATATAGATAAATCAATGACAATCTTCTTATAGGAAGACATAAGATATCAAGAAATAGACATTACAATTTGGATAATTTATTGCCAAATTCTAAGAATAATATTTTTTAGTTTAAATTTTGAATAGATAAATTATTTTTATTTCTCATATCGATTTAAATTTTAGTTAAAAAATTTAATGATAGTGAGTTATTTAACATTGAATATAAATGACGGGATAAAATAAACTCAAGAAAGAGAAATATTCAATAAATATAACATAAAAATGTATTAACTATTGTTCCATTTAATTAAAATTTAAAATATAAATATGTAATTAAGTTAATTATAATACGAGAAAGAAAAAATATTTACTGAGAAATTTATGAGCATTAAGTTCAATTGCTCTGTCAAATTAATAAAGTGGGGATTAATGAATAAATATTGAAGAAAAATTAATAATTTCTGATTTTGCATTAAATTTATGATAAAAATATAATGAATATTTAACAACATATAATAGGCATTCATTAAGACGAGTTTTTAAAGTCATAAATGAATCAGGTCATTCCCTCGGTATTTTAATACTGTACTTAAACTGGATACGCGCTTTGTATGCAGAATAGGAAGTATTTGGGCATTGGCCTTCCGAAACGACACTAGTTTCAGTGACGCTCAGACGCCGTTTCTTTTCTTTTCTTTTCACATATGCTGACGCGCAACATCACCAAAGTTACGTAACTCAACTGACCGCTTCCGCTTTTTACTTCTACTTCTAGGGTTTTCAGAACCTCTTTAACCCAGTTCGCATTACCAACTCCTCACTCTGCTGCCGAAACTAGGCAGAGACTCATACTCACTCTCAATTACTCATCAATTATCAATTTATATTTTAGATCTTTCAACAGTTCAATTTTCTCTTTGTCAGAAAATCTGATATTTTCTATGGAGCCTTCAAGGAAGCTCAAGAGCGTTGCATTGGCTTCTGGATCCAGTCTCTGTGAGGTATACATTTTTTCATTTTTCTGTTTCTAGTGTCTACTGCTTCGATCTTTTTCAAATTCCACTTTATGTTGTTTTTAGTTAGCAAAACCCCCTCTCCACTTGAATTTGTAATTCTAATCCCTTTGCAGCCATGGAAGAAGCCGGGACACGGTATCCAAAAATTAAAACTGAAATTAATAATAAGAAAAAAGAGTACACGGTGGAAAATAAAATAAATACTATACCTTGTTATTAATTAATTTTTACTAAATATTCAAATGCATAAATAATCTTTTATGTCAGTAGATAATCACTTTAGTTTATGAAATTTAAAAATTTGATGTAATATTGTGTCATCGATGGAGGAACTTTGATACCAAAATACCCACTCTTCTGAACCGGTGACCAAATGCATCTAGCGGAACATGAGATCAGTTGGACTGTTTATACCTAGCAGACTATGATGGACACAAACACGCTTGTTGTTGGCACTTGACTATTGTATGCGATGCATCTGGTAAATAAGTTAATTGATGATACAACCTCACAATTTTCAGATCTAAGCATTATTGAAAGTCCGAAACCTTAAAAATATATTTGAAGAATCAAACTGTCGCTAGAAGAAAAATTCCCATACTATTTATAGACCTTGAATATGATTTTCATTTCACCCGCAGAATATTAAAATCATCACATGATTTAAATTGCTTCAAATAGTAGACCTTTCATTATTGCAAATTCAAATTGGGATATGTGGTTATAGCATATAAGAAAAAATCTGATGAATTTGGAATACTATATATAATCTGGATGGTGACCAGAGAATATATTGTAGCATAATTTATCTAATGAATCAATCTTTATATTATAAATATATAATATAGTATATAAAAGTACTTTTAGTATATACATTTTTAACTTATCTTATTCTTTAACTGCTAGTAAAGTGCTGCAATTACACACTCTCTAAATTCAGTTTTGTTTTTCTAAAGTATTATGTTATAAATTAATTGTTCTAGTCACTTTTCATCTTTATTTCTTAACAAGAAAATACCTTTTATGACACAATTTTTTTTTATATTTTATAAATATTAAATCATGATTTATTTTAATGTTTTCAAAATTTTATTTTAATTACTTAAAAAAATTATTTTCATATTTTATTTCTTTTTGTTTTAATTTTCATTTAATTGTATTTTTAAATTGTAAAATTTATTATTTTAATTTTTATTTATTTATATTTTTTTATTTAAATTAACTATCTATGTACATGTGCAATTTTAAATATTTTTTTATTTTATATTAAAATTTTATTTTAATTAAAAAATATTTGTATAATATGAGAAATATTGCCAAACAATTTGAAGATAGTCAGCTTTTCATGCACAGATTACCTTGTCCCAACATTGCCTAAAAGTCTGTCGTAATTTAATATTATGAATGGGAATATTTGATAATGTCGCTACTTTTTTTGTTTGTTTGTAGTATAGTTAAGGTATTGATATTACTTGTCAAATATTTGTTCGTTGGTAGTTATTTCTTTTATTATAAATGATTAAACATAATTATTTTAGATATTTAAGTAATTATTTTCGATATTTAAGTAATCATTTTCGATATCAATGCTTTACTGCATTTTACAAAGATGTATTATATTATTTTGAGTTTAATTTCTATGTTTTATATAAAAAAAATACAAACTATTTTTTTTTTAATAAAACACCGAAATAACGTTTGAATTTGGAATTTCGTTCAATCCATCCAAATTTTTATTACGAGGTCGATTATATCGAGTTTAAATATTTTATACCAATAATGCATATATATCATTCACTATTTTAGAAATGAGTATACAACGTAAAACATGGAGTTGACTGGTTAGGGTGTTGTACTTTTGAGAGTACTGATTTTTATCTCTAAATGAAGTCAGCAATAACATAATTAAGAAATATGGCTCCTGTCTGAAATTATAAAATCGAGTCATCCTTTTTGGTCTTTGTATCTCAAAATTATATTAGATTCTCTGAGTAATTGGATTCAGTTAATTATTTTATTCAACACTTTCAAGAGGAATCAATTCTTAACCATTTAGATAGGTGTTTAAAATGTTAGTCTAGCAATATTGCCAATATAAATACTTTTTTTGGGCACACTATAAAGGAAATATGTGTACAAAGTACTGTAAATTTTGGAACTAATATGACCAACGTTCCAATGACTGTACAACAAAACTTATGAAAAAAACAAAAAGGCAGAAAACAAACATTAAAAATAACAAGAATAAATGGTGCAAAAACTACGCTCCCTTGTATTTTGCATCTCTGTTTTAAATGGAAGTCTCTGTTGAGAAATGTTTAAAAATTTGTTTCATCTCCCAAAGCTTCTTACCTCTCATAAAGTTTTATAATCATGTAGTGCGATTATAGCTAAAGCATAATAAATCATTACTTTTGTGAAAATTTTGCATGTATAAAACTAGCTATGAGGTAATCATAAGCAAAAAATAATTGATATATTAAATTATTTTGCAGTATTTTGATGAACAATGTGCAACGGTAATCTTTTGTTATATGCTCAATTTAACAATTGTTTTTATCTAATATTTGTGTCTAATGATGGTGTTATTGCTTAAGTGCTTTTTACTTGCATGGTGATATTCCGTAAGTGTTCTTTACATACTAATATGCCCTTTTAGTAAATTTTTGAAAGTTGATATTAATTAGTGTGACCTTAACAGGAAAAATTATTCTTACCTGAAGATTGTCCTTCAAAAGTTGACAATAAATATGAAGATCATCTTCAAGCAAAGACGTTGTCAATATGGCCTTCAACTACCAATGAACATGATGATTTACCACCTGGTTTCGAATGCATTCATCTCCAGAATCAATCAAATGACGAATTCTCTAGCATTCCTCGAATTAAATGGGAATGTCCTCCTTCGGTAATGAGATGTTAGAAATTTACAAAAGATGTTGAATCTTCGTTATTTCTCCCTCTTATATTCTCCTTTCGTCATCTTTTACACTCACCATGTTTCTTTTAAATTTTGATATTCTTTTTAGTTGGCTGATTTTATATTATTTGTTCGCGCTTATAAATTTATTTACATCGAATACAGTTTGCTTTGAATTCTGGGTGGCTTATAGCAGCTGGTGAACAAAGTACAGAGAAAGATGATCATAAGCTAAGAGAAATGCAAGGGCCTGAAGCACTTTGTCCTGAAAATTCTTCCATTCCTCCTAGGTAAAATGTCGTATTTATTAAGAAAGTCTTACAACACTTTATTTCATTTTGTTACTAAATGTAATTCTTTTTTTTTTTTTTTTGCACAGACCTTATGAATCTCTTGATGTGGAGAAGGAAGGTTATAATGATAGCCTCACTCCTCAGGTTCCTCTCACACCAATTGAGGAAGAAGAGTCAGTAGAGGGTATTAAACATGATATTGTTATTTCACCAGCAACGTTTCCCATGAATTCACAATGCAGTGGAATGCCATTAGTACCTGTAACATGTCTGTTAGAAGGAGATTTGAATGCAGCTTTCGCTATTGCAAAAGCCATCGTAAAGAGAAATAATGAGGAAGGAAACTGGATTGATGCAAATTCCCTCCTTAAAATAGTCAATGACCCAATATTGATTGGGAAAATAACTCAAAAATATAGAAAGGTCATCACTAATGTTGAAAGTGCACCCTCAGGAATTGTTAGTATACCTTTTACTTCATCAGTTTCAGTGTCTTCAGCTACCCTTGAAAGGTGAGTAACTCTATCTCTTTCATCGCTAACATCTTTACTTGATAAGCCTGTAACTGCAATTACAATTGCTCCTTTGACTAGTCCTGTATCTACTCAAGCAACGACTCACAAAATTGCACAACCTACATCTCCACCTCCGTCTCCACGACAAAGGATAAAGAGAGTAGCACCACAAGAAACTCAAAGCACAAGCTTTTGCAAAAAGATGAGGTCCGTTGTTGGTTTTGTGTCTTCTCGGTCAGATATTGTAGAAGATGTCAAGTCTTATAAGAACCTCGATAAAACATGTGATTCTCCAAAGCAAGACATGCAACGACATAACAATTTCAAAGAATTAAAACAGCCATATAACAACACCAATCGACTAGGGGAGAAAGAATCAAAAATTCGAAAACCATGCAAATACTTCAAGAGTTTAAGGGGTTGCTGCAATGGTATTAATTGTCGTTATCTGCATGACAAGTCCGTGTGGAAGATGTAACTTTAAACGACATATTCTGACAGTGAAGACTAAAGACTATGACCCTTTGTTGACTGTACTGACAAAGGAAAGATATATAAAGATTTTATTTTAATATTTGTATTGGTTTAATTTTATCATTTTTCTTTCTCTCTAGATATTGTTATAGACAAATATTGAGAAACTTCGGTAAAGTTTACCTTGAACCTTGGGTGGATGATTTTGTAATTCTCTGACAGAGTCAACGAAATTGAGAAATTGGAGTTATATTATTATTATTATTATTCTTTTAATTGTGAATTTTGAACGAGGTGTTTTCTTTTTTTGGGTACAGTAGGATAAAGAAACAACAAGAAAACTAACAACCAGTTATAGCTATACTCTCTTTAGGAAAAATTATAAACATGTTGACGGTAATATTTTCAGACCAATTCTGAAAAAGCTGAACAACCTCAACACACTAGTAGCCCAGGTTCTACGTATGTTCTAGACCCTCCTTCAGCGCTAATATTTCTGCAAGTAACATGTTACCCTAGCCACATGACATGGAGATCCCAAAAATCAACTCTCCTACGTACTGATCCACAAATAACGCCATCAATTCCCATTCTTTCAATTATGCCACACAACGAGCTTCCATCAATATGGAGAACGCACAGAAAAGGTGTTTTTGTTGACACCACTCCTAACTTTTTATAAATAAACCGAAAGAATTAAAAAATATATATATAAACCAAACCAGTTTAATCAAGCAAAGAAAGAAAATCGTAATTAGGAAACATCGCCCGGGGTTTGAAGATTTTTTCAGTAAGTTGTTAAATTGTTTATTATTATTATTATTCAACAAAATATTAGTATTTCAGTTCTCAAATTTGCTTTTTATTTTGCAGATTTATCATTTGTGTTAACTCTTTTTATTTTATACTAACAAGATAAACTTATCAGGTGGTGTAAAATTAGATAATTAAATTGACAAAAGAAAGGTATAGTCAACTAATATATTTTATAAAAATAAAATAAAAAAGGTTGTAAGACGAAATGAGATCTAGATGATAATAATAATAATAATAATAATAATAATAATACTTAAGGAAAATATAATGCGATATTAATTAGAAAAAATGAATCAATTGTTTATAAAGAATTATAAATGTCTATAATTGAAGGTAAATAAAAATTGCGAAGATAAATTGATTTGTAAAAATAAAAATAATCTAAAACAAGTATATAAAGTATGTTTCAAAATATCAATTCTATTAAAAAAATCGTTTAAGGATTGAACTATGTAGAAAAGTAAAGATGATGAATGTACAATTAAACATGAAACTTTTATAATTTTTTATTTAATCTTATGATTGTTCATTTACTACTTTCACTTTAATCCTCTAATTTTTATTATTTTAATTTGTTTCTTTGATTTTGTAACGTCCAACAAGCTTATCATTTAATAAAAAAGATATTAAAGTAAAAACTAAATAAAATTAGAGGAACTAATAATTAATTTTACTTATATTTAATTTAGTGAGAGAAATTACATTTATTAAAGTTAAAGTAAGAAGGATATGCACCATCTTGAAATTTTGGGCCCACCTTAAGTCAAACGTTGACTAAGTTGGTAGTTGGTAAATTACATTTATTATTTCCTAAACCTTACAGTAACCATTATTCATATCATGCCCCTTTTTTCTTCATAAATATAGCTCAATCAATTATAATCCTCTTATAAGAAGACATGAGATAATTAAAAAACACAAAAGACTACTCGGATCAATCCTAATGAATTATAAGAATGGTTTTTTGAGTTTAACTTTTGAGTAGATAAATTATTTTTATTTCTCATATAATTTGAAATTTAATTGAGTCAATTTTTAAACTTAAATTATCCTTCATATCCAAGAAATTCAATTATTATGAATTATTTAACATTGAACATAAATGATGAGATAAAATAATTCAAGAGAGATATTCAATAAATATGATATAAAGATATATTATTGATTGTCACTTAAAATTTCAAAATATAAATATGTAATTAAGTTAATTTGAATACAAGAAAGATAAGATATCTTTACAAAGTAATTCGTGACCATTAAACGTCATTATTAATCCAATGATAATGACGAAGAATAAAGAAATAGAAAAATGGAAGAAAAAAAAAAGGTGGATGAGAAATTCAATATCAAATTTACTCACTTTCTCAAGTTAATAAAGTGCAGATTAATGAATATTGCTTAAATATAGACGAAAAATTTATAATTGCTGATTTTATATAAAGTTTTGATAAAATATAATCAATATTTAGATAACCTTTTAGATTATCAGTAAAAAATGAATTAGTCAGCCTTATAACTGTATTGGACTGATACACACTGGACACAGCTTGGTATCCAAAATAGGTAACAGTCCCTCCGAAACGCCACTAGTTTTCGTCACACTCCGACACCGTTTCGCTTGGTTTCGTTTCGTAAGTGCTTACACGAAACGGTACCAAAGTTACGTAACCGAACATTCCACTCCCCACTTCTACTTCAGCTTCTAGGGTTTTCAAATCTCTTTAACCCGTTCCCGTTATAAACTCCTCCGTCGTTGCGCTTGGGAAGCCAAGCAGAGAGAGAGAGAGAGTGAGAATTATAACGAGAAAAGCAGACACACAATAAAAAAAGAAATTTAATTTTGGCGAAGGTTTAGTGTGAAGAGTTGAAGGGGGAAGGTTTCGTGGTCTCTTGATCCTGAATCTAATGTTTGTCAGGTATAAATTTACATTTATGATTTCGTTTAACTATTTTTTTAATTATTAGTTTACTTTCCTGAATTTATAAATGTATAGATAATATTTTATGTCAATAGAAAATAACCTTAGTTGATGAAATTTATAAATTTGATGTAATATTAGCAAATAGATAAGTGGCAATCAATTGATTGTTGATGGGCAAACACGCTTGTTGTTGGCACTTAACTAGTTAATTAATGGTACAACCTTCTAGACATTGAAAGTCTGAAAGACTGAAACCTTAAAAAAATATTTTTGCAGAATCAAACTGTATCCATTTCCATACCTTCTAGACATTGAATACGATTTTCATCACGGCTGCAGAATTATAAAATCTTCACATAATTTAAATTTCATCAAACAGTAGACCTTTCATAAAATTGAGACATGTGGTCATTATAAATAAGAAAACACCGGATGGACTTGGAATCTATAATCCAGATGGTGACTGGAGACTGTATTAGAGCATAATTTATCTAATAAATCAATCTCTAAATTATATATACAAAATATAATAATATATAAAAGTGACTTTTAGCATATATATTTTTTATTTATCTTATTGTCTTTTTTTTTATATAACAGTCACTTTGAAATCTCAAGATACATCTACAAACTTCAGTCTTTTAAATAGATTACGAGACCAATTCTTAATTTCATATTTATACACAATTCAAGTTTCTCACATCTTTTCAATGATGTATTTGTCCTTTCTCACAAATTCAATGTGTTGTTAACGTATCTATTGAATCTTATCTTATAATTTTTTACTATTAGTAAAGTATTGTTATTACACTATCTATTTTCTTTGTGAGTATTTCTCTATTTGTTTTTACTCATAATATTTGTATTTTTTTTTATAAGATTCAATTTATAATGTTTTTTACGTTAATTATTTTTAAATTAAAATATATCTAATTAATGGTAAAAACAAACAATTAGAGAGTATTAATGATATGGATAGTTGTAAAAAAAAATATAAATTTAAAATACATTTTTTATTATAAATTAAATTAATCATTTTTTTAATTTTTATAAATCATATAATTGGTCTTATAAATAAAATCAGAAAATACATTATAAATTAATTATTCTAGTCACTTTTCGTCTTTTTTCTTAAGAACAAAATGTCTTTTATGACACATGATTTTTTTTACATTTTAACAATTACTTATTTATTT
>JAMLFT010012477.1:0-10371 GCA_026544285.1 Pachyrhizus erosus
AATTTATATAAAATTGTTCTTAAAAAAATATTATATAAAATAAAAATAATTTTAATAATTTATTTCTTAATTATTAAAAAAGAAAATTATACAAATTTATTAGTATTGATATGTTAGTTTTGAATTTAATATATATTATTAAATATATTTGATATAGAAAAAATAACATAATTAAAATATTTTTATTTATAAATGATAATTTAAATTTATAATACTAAAATTTATAATTAACATTAACACACGATATCTTCAATAAAAAAAAATCATATCTATTATAACAATTTAATCAGTGCATCACATTATTAATACTAACTAATAATAGTAGATTAACAAAATCATGAACAAATTTTTAAAAAACAATCGCAAACGATATATTACTTAAAAAAAGTTATGTCTAAGTGTTTCCTTTATCAACTTCAAAGGAAGCCACATTTACAATTTATACAAGAATATAATTCAAATATACTTATAGCATTTTCTTTTTTAAATTGTCATATAATAATAATTTTTATGTGATAGAAAGTTATAAATTTTTATAATAATTATTTTTAAAATATATTTAGAATAATCATCTATTATGCAACAATTATCAAAAAGTAAACCATGCTTAAAGTAGTTTAAGTATAAAAAAATTATTGGTGGAGAGATATGTTAATTATTACTTTTAAATATATTATTACAAATCATACAAATTATAACCAAACAAATTCAATTAGGGTCTCACTTGAAATTACGATTTTTTTTAAAATGATGGCATTAAAATGGGGTTGTACTCTATAGTTTTTAAAACATAGTTGGATTATATTGCAAAGTCTTTTTGGTAAAATATTTTATACTAACTAGTGACACGGTTAAGTTTATCCTATTTTGATAAGTTCAGCTTTATCTTTTTATGTTATATTTTTACCAAAATACTATTGATTGAAAACATTTTTGTTAGTTCAAGTAGAGGTGGACAACAGGCAGGTTCAGTTGGATTCAGACCAAAAACATTTCATTCGAAAATAAACTGAAACAGTACATAAGTGGCCCATTTTTTACTGTATGCACTTTTGGATTAGGCAAGTGACAAGTGAATCAAGTTATGCTTAATTTTGGGGGGGGGAAATGTCACTAACTATAGCTAGAGAAAGGTGGAGAAGAAAAAAAATAAAACATTAGTCAGTGATTTTAGTAAAAAGAATATCCAATGGAGATTATGACCTAACTTATCCAATGTTGATGAAAAAAAGAAAAGAAAAAGGAGATTATCAACCCACAAGGTTGTAAATTCTCTCAACCCAATTTCAGAGAAGCAAAAACCACAAGCAAAAATGGGTTATAAGAAAAGCCAAAAAGAAAATGTGAAGGATTGTAATAGAATAAGTCAAATATTGCATTGCAAAACTTAAATAAATACAAAAGATGAAAGGCGGATGATGAATCTGAAAGGTGGTGCGGTGTTGATTTTCTAAATAATTTTTAGAGCATAAGTGGTTCAATGTATCTCCTATGTGACTTTTTGACAATCAAATAAAATTTCAAAAAAGTATAAAAAGAAAGAGGTCAAATTAGAAAGAAAAAACAAATACATTGATATTTGTGAACTTATGAAGTGACTAGTTGGAATCTAACTATGGCTGTGGGGCTTATTAATATGTATACGTATTACTTCTTAAAAAATAGTTTTAAGTAGTTATTTTTTAATATCATAATAGTATATAAAATTATATAAAACTTATATTTGGTTACTAGAAATATAATTGGGAGATTCCTAAAAATAAAAGAATTATTATTATTTTACTATATTTAAAATATATTTGAAGTTGTTTTTAAAGAAAAAATATAAATTATTTAATAACAATAAAATAAAGAAATCGATTTTAAAAAACAAAATATTTCATTCCATAATGAATAATTAATTTTCTCGAAAGATTATGTATGTCTTTCTAGATGACACCAACCAATCAAATAAATGTTTTGTTTTATGTTGAATCAACAGATAAAAACAAAAAATTACTAAGAGATTTATACGTTTAATTGGTCGATTTGATTGTTGACAAGTTTCTTTTATTAAAATTGAAATCAATCATAGAAATTTGAATATGTAAATATTTTAACTCAAACAATCCATGTATTTAATAGTAATTATCTGATTTTTCATTTTACACTTTCGAATTAAACGGGTTTGATTGGCCCATAATTTTTTATCTAACCATGAGTTCAAGTATACAATATAAATATATTGATACCAGACATATTTAATTTACATTCCTAATACACAACAAAAATGTTCAAAATACATAAGAGACATTTTTCATTGTGTATTTTGAATTGTAATATTTTTTTTTTCTTTATCCCTCATAAATATCAATATTAACAATATCAATTATCAAAATTAACACTTCCTTATAACTATGTAAAGCTATATCAATTCCAACATTAGTATGAAATTTTGTGCATAATAAGACAATAAACACATGAATAAGTACAAGATAGATAGAGTAAAATCATACAAAGTGAAACTAAACATAAAATAAAAAAAATAACACCAGTCATCTTAAGTTTTCCTCCCTATCCCTTTATATATGCACTATGCTAAAATGCGAGATTATGCTAATATAAATATTTTTGCGTGATGCAACAAGCATCAATGCCCATAGGATCCATCCTCAAATGAATGCATCATTCTATATTTTGCATTGTCCTCTCAAATAATGCCTACAAATAAAGAATGTAAATAAGTAATATGAAAGTCTTATTGTTGTTAAAAACATAGGAAAAACATATATATGGATGGTTACCTCGTACTCATGAGAATAATTAAACAAAGATTTTAGTTAATTACCTCCAACTTGATACACAATAACTTAAGGAAGGCAACATGAGGGATCTCCCTATAATGGGGTAACGATGTATGGATGAAAGACCCAATGGAATCAATCCAAGTAATTATCCATGTAAGTTTGAGAAAAACCCCGAGGTACAAGTCATCCTCTAACATTCATTGGTACAATATGTTGTATCCAATTAAGAAATTTTTTATCACACGCCTCAATGTTGGGGCAATGGTTAAGTGACAGTTAAGGAATCCCTTACACATGCTAAAATTGTTGTAACACTCTTTTAAGAAGATAAGGAAAAAACACAAGCCATAATAAAGAAAGTCAAAGAAAAATTTGTCAAGGAATGATTGTGTTTGTATGTACTCCCCTTCAACATCCAAATGACATCCTCTAATTGCAATATATCTAAGACTATCTCATTGAGAGCATTTTGCTTAAGTCCCTTTCAAGCCTCCACATATAAGCACATGCGGCTCTCCTTAACATATCTATCTAAAAGCTTTCAGTGGTTAATAGTGAAAAAGTGTCTATATATCCATGCTTCTAAAACCATTAACAAATTTAACTAGTGTAAAATAAAATATGTCTTAAATAGTGAAAATAAAGAATTAAAAAGACAAGCATAGCAAAATTGTGTATTATCCTATCTAGCTTGTTTGGTGTAGGCTAATAATGCTTAATCAATCATACAAGAATGATAGTGTTGAAGCATTCGGTGCATATTGCCTATAATGTTGCAAATCATGAATATATCTAGGTAACAAATAAGTACGTATGTTGAACTTTTATTTGTAAAGATAGTGTAACCCACTAAATTTAGCATATAAGCTTTTGTCATATACACAACCATGTTAGCATCCATGATTGTAATCTATGTCAATGTCACGTGCACTCTTATATCTTTGGTAATATATGTTGCCTTGCAAGTCACCTCGAGCTTGTGCCATAAGTAACTAATCGCATTGTTGCCAAATAGTTGGTGGTGATGACATAAAATACCCATCACAAGTAAATGTAAGAGATATGACACATCATCTAAGGTGGTGATTATATCCTTTATTGGTAAGTGAAAAAAGCTCATGTCTTTGTGTCGTAGCTTAATAAAGCATTAACCATGCCTCTGTTAACAACCACGTAATATGCTTGCAATAGAAAGGTCAACCTTCACCCCTCCACATATACCTTAACCTATGCATGCTTAGGCAAATATAAGATCTTACCCTGTGACTAACCATTTTCAATTCCTTGCAAGTTACTCCTTCCCACAAGCACGGGACAATATGATCTATACAAGACTCCAACATAAATAGGTTTGCAAGACCTCCTAGATAAAAGGCTAAGGTTTGCTAGCCCAGTAGGTCGAGAGGCCTAAACAACAACTTTAGGCTTACCAACAACCTAAAGAGCAACGACTAGTTCCTTTGGTGAATTAGCAAGCATTGCAACAAATAGGTAGTGTTTGCCTAACTCTAGATGCACTTGATACATAAGTTGCTCTTTAACATATACATGATGGCATTTTGTACTTGAAAGTTCAACAATATGCAATTAGTTTCAATAAAAGTGTAATGCAATTGTGTGTAATATAATACACATACATGTAAATATTATGCCAACCTAAATATTTCCTTAAACTAAATATTGTCTTAACCAAAATATTTTCCTAAATTAAATATCATTTTAAGCAAATTATTGTCCTAAAATAAATAGTGTACTAATCTAAATATTGTCTTAACCTAAAAATTGTACTAAAATAAAGCATTATTCTATACAAAATATTGTCTTGGTATAATTATTATACCAAGGCAAATATTGTCATGACCTAAATATCGTGTTAACCTAAAATAAAATAATTATTATACTAACATAAATATTTACTATCTTAAACAAAATGTTAAAAAATAATGTGATACATAACAAAAACATGTTTCTATTTGTATAGTAGAAACTCGATATAGAAATAGAAAAATGTCTTTGTTGTGTTGAAAATCCAAAAAATAAATAACTAGCTTATTGTGACAAGTGTGACACTGTGATTAAATTCAATAATGAGGTGTCTCAAAGCTTCTATGAAATGTGATGTGAGGAAAAAAAAGAGAGTTAGTGAGAAGAAAGAGGAAATGAGACGAATAAACAAATCTTTAATGGGATATGAGGAAGGAAGAGGAAAAGGTTAAGGTAGTTTAGAAAAATGATTTTTTTTTAAAAAAAAGGTAGGGGTGAACTTAACATAAAAAAAAAAGTGTGACAATATCAAGGTCCAATCAAAATTGGGTTAGGTCTTGTTTATTGAGTTGGACTTTTTCACATGACTTTTTTTATTGTTATTATCTAGAATGTTGAATATCAAATGTTGCTTGACTTTAGTAGTTTAATGCTCTAGTTTCTTAATTAAGGTTATGAAATTAATTTTTCTTTGAGTATGAAGTTATAATATTTAAAACTACTTTACTTTGTAGAGTGTGAAATCTATAAATTTGAATTTTACGTTATTATAAAAACTTAATTAATACTACTCAATATATTATTGATCGGAAATATTATTATTTTTTAGAAAATAATAAATGAAATAAATCATGCACATTAAATTTATTAACATTTTTTTAAAGTATTATTTATTGGATTTTTTATATTAAAAAGTAACATAAATAAAATAATATATAAATAAAAAATAATTCTCATTTTATGAACTAATTCTTAAAATTGAATCATATTTAAACTAAATTTTAATATGATATTACAGTATATATTAACTATTAAATCTATTAGATTATTTATAAGTATACAGTCTTACAAATTTTATATTTAAAAATATTTAATTCTTAACTTAAAGAGAATGTGTTGAAAATTCTATGATTATTAATATACTAATTAAAATGTAACGTATATAAATAAAAAGATAATTTTCATTCCATAAATTAATGATCGAAATTGAATTAAATTAAAATTAAAATTTTAAAATCTTTATTAATAAATTAATTTTCATACTTATTACTAAAAAATATTTTATTATTAAATAATCATAGGACGCTACGATTAATAACTGGAGTGTATTTGCAGATAGAATATTCGGAAAAGCATACTGACATGATTTTTCAACTTGTATCAGACATACATTTGTAGGATAAATCTTATCCTAAGTTTCTTATATCTTTATCGTTCAGCAGTCAAATCAAACACTTAACATGTAGTTGGATGTTCCTTCTGATAATAAATACATTTATTAGGATGCATTATATAACTGGTTGTTTAATTTAAAATTTTAATGCTACGAATATAAAAAAAATGATCTAATTAAATTTTACTTTTTTTTTAAAAAAAGTTGGATCCCACATCTTGATAAATGATAATTCATAACCCTTTATGCACCTCCAAGCCTTGTATACGTCCATTTATTACTGTCCATTTGGTAAATTACAAAGTGTTATGTTACTTATGCTGTAATCTTAATAAATTAAGTTTTTCATGGGTAATATTATTTTCCTTTTATTATATATATATATATATATATATTATTTTATTTTTCTTTGACCCAGGTAAGGGCAGCCTCCCAACTGTAAGACTAGGGAGCACTACTAAAATCAGTCTAAATTAAAAGTAGAAATTATATATTGAGATTAAGGGTGTTTACCAACTGTGTTAAGTTGGATTTCACTAAATTTATAATTTTTCTTAATTAAAATTCTACAAATTGGGTTGGATTGATATAATTATTTTATGAAACTTAACTCAAATTAATTCAGTCACAATTAAATTGGGTCAATTGAGTTTTAACTTTTAAATATTTTTAAATTGACTTAAAATAATGACAAGAAAATAGATCATAAAAGTGACCTTGAAGTTTATTACTTTAATGTTTATATAATATTTTTATTATTTATAAAATGATTGATTTTATTTTTTTAATTTAAAAATTATATATACACATTTAATAATAATATTATTATTATTATTATTATTAATTAACATGTGACATTGGCAGGTTAATGGATTGAATTCACATCTTTAAAAATTAAAATTTGAGATGCAATTTATACATAAATAGATTTAAATTAATCGAGTTTGATTCAATGTAACTAGGCTAATTTAAAGTAAGCAAAATGTGATTCACAAGCTATCCGTACCGGTAAATACTATTAAATACTCCTAGTCTATCATGAATAAGGAAAATTTGAAAATTTAACCCAAATTATAATTGATGTAAGAAAAAGTTCAACTAGATTTGTTAACCCCATTAATAATTAATGTTATTATTTAAATTAAAATATAATTTTAGCCTCGTTATTTTATTTAATCACAATTTTGATTCTTTTATTTTAAAATAGAAATCTTCAGTTTCATAATTTTTAAAAATTAATAATTTTAATATAATATTTAATTCTGTATATTTTTTTATTTTTTTATTTTGGTTCAATTGAATTTTAGTCTAAATATATTTATTTAAAGTACTATAAAAAAACTAATTTAATTAATTAAAATGTATAAAATAAATAAATAAAATTTTAGAATTGAATTAAAATTATGAATTTTTAAAAATTGAGAGATTGAATATTTTTATTTTAAAATAAAAAAAAACTAAAGTTATAAATTAGATAAAATTGAAAGATTAAAGTTATATTTTAATTTTAACCTATTACTTAACAGGATATTGTGATGTTCTATTCAATAAAATTGAAGACCAACTTATATTAAGAAAAGCTCTTAGCCTCATCATTTGCCCTCTTACAAAATATTCCAATTACTAATAACCTAAGTGAAGAAATAGTCAAATAGATCAAAGCATTGCTGCGTACCTAACTGTCCCCACCTAATAACTTTTAGAGCTTCGTAATCGCTAGAAAGCTTGGTACAGATTAGACTTTAAAGATTAATCGTTATATCACTGTTGCTGATAGTTGTTTCTTGCTTCATTGTGTGCTAATTCTTTGATCAATTTTAATGATGATCAATCAATACAAGCAAAGACATTATTAATTAAATTAATCGTTGGCGTTTGAAAGTTAAGTTTGGCTCGTTTTCTCGAACATTGACCGGAATAATACTTTTATTTTAATTCATAATACATAAAACATATATTCATAATACTGTCTAGATGATTTAACTCAATTTGTTCATCATGATATATGAATTATTATAATTTTTTTAATATTTATTTTTCGATTCTTTTGAATTAAAAAAAAAAAAAAGAAGTTGCTTGTGTTGATGTTAACAGTAGCTGAAATATCTAGTTGAATCTTTCACTACTGGCATGGGCTGTGGCTTGAGTTACATTTTCAGATTTCATTTATTAAAAGACATTATATAAATTTTCACTAAAATCGATAATTTACATTCTTCGAACCAATTATAAATCTTTACATTCTTCGAACCAATTATAAGTCTATGGCTTTTAGAAAATTTTAGTATGATAAACTGTTACTTAAGGTCTTTTGCTAGGGTTCTTGAAACAGGTGTAGAAATTTCAAGTTTTCAACGTAAATGTTAGAAGATGCTAATATACTATTATTTGCACGTGAGTCTTTTTCTTTTCTTGGTCGGTATGTACGAAACCAGCTACATCAGCATTTCAATTTGGAATTGCTTTAATCATGGAACCACAAGATTTTTATAATATGAGCCAGTAAGCTAACACTTCAGTGGCTTGATGCAACTATCATTATCATTTATTCCACTTTTTCACTATCTATCTAATTTCATTAGTTTTGAATTGAATAAATTTATCCAAAAACTTAAAGTTGGATTGGAAGTTTATATCATACGGTATAAGTTATATTCATTTATAAAATATTAAATTAATTTGAAATGTTATTAATTAACATTGTTTTTTAAAATATGAAAATAAAAACCATTTCATTATATTCTTATTATTGTTTAACTTTGATAAAATTTACAAAAAATAAAGTAAAATCAAGCTAATAGAATATTCAACAGTCAAAATAAATGTTTTAATGGTAATAATAATTATAATAACAATTTTAATCACCATTATAGTATATACAAAGAATTGAGTAACATAGAAATAGTTCAAAGGAAGCTTATGTGACAAACAGAAAAGTATAAATAAAATGAATATTAATTAAAGTAAACTAAAGGATCAGAATAAGCAACCAATTAAATTACTATCGGGGTTTGGTTTAACATAAGGTTGGAACTCCCATTATTAAACATAAATACACTTCTCCAGACACTTTTGAAAATCTACTAAAAGAATATTATACTTTATCAATCTAATACTTACTTTCAGGGCCTATGTATGTGCGAGTCAGCAATTAATGCTCTGAAGGAACTATGACAAAGTTTCTATCAGATTGATTTAATTAAATAACATGATATTGGAACAGTAAACTTGCAAAGTCTTATGGTTAATAGTATCGAAAGTGATAGCTTACCATGGTGTTCCCAGAAAGCGATGCATGCATCGAATATTTGGAATTTTTGCACTAATAATACATGTGCCAAAAGGCTAACAATAATATTAGTAGGACAGCTTAGAACTGTTACTTTCTTAATCTTATCGAAGATTCGAAATTCCAAGTTCTTCTGGTCTATATATTTTACAGTGTAAGAGATTGGATCAACTTTTTTATTTAAATTCGGAGCAAAATAATGTTAATTATTTAATTTCATATATAAGTTTATAATATAAAGTCTAGGCTTGTATGCTGAAAGAAAGTAGAAATTTAAAAATATATGTATGTGTGTGTGTCTTATGTGCTGCTTGTTGTAATTATAATTAGTTATTACTTCATTTTTTATTGCAAAATGCAAATGCATTTTTTACACAGGGATACAATTTGTAAGACGTCATTCCATTTTTTATTACCGACAATTCACAATTTACCAAACACTTTCTTCAACAAGTTAATTAAAATTAAATTAAAAGAACTAAAAAATAGATACAATTTGTTACATATATATATATATATATATATATATATATTATGACGTAGGCGATGATGCGCATACTCAACTTTCCTTTGAACATTTATTCAATTCAACTTCTAAGAATGATAATAGCCAGGTATATTCTGAATAATGATAGCTAGAACTAGACGTGGATATATAACACAATTAATATATTTTCAATATGTTCAATTCACCCAGGGATGGACATACATAGTGGTGGGGACCTTGGTCCCCCTCATTTTTTATAATTTTTAAATTTTTAATATATAATATGGTAATATTAGAGAAATTACTTGTCTTATAATCAAATTTTTAAATTTGTCCTATTTTTCTTATTTTTTGGTAAAAATATTTTATTTTATTTTATTGTTATTATTGTGAAGATTATATTCATTCACTTTTTTATATTTATTTTTATGTTTTCAATTATATTTAGTTTAGAGTCTTTTTTTTAAAATTTGATTTAATGATCTTTTAAAATAATAATATTTTTTTATGAATTTTATCTCATTAATTAATCTTACTATATAAAAATTATACACCTCAAATGATAATTAAATAAAAAAAAGAGACATAAACTTGATACAAATCGTATAAAAAATAAATTTCATGAGTAATTGAAAATTTTAAAATTTTAATA
>JAMLFT010012478.1:0-10394 GCA_026544285.1 Pachyrhizus erosus
ATAAATTAAATTAAAATAAATGAATCCTTATATAATTAAAATATCATTATTAAATATGGACACCTAAAAAAAAAATAACATAATTAATCATAAGCAATTCTTTATTTTAAAGATACTGAAACTAAAAAAACTAAACTTCAAATTTCTTTCATCTAAACAACTTTTTTTCTATTCTAAAAATAACATTTCTAATAATATAATAATTCCAGTGAATAAAATAAATTTTAAAAAAGTTTGTAAATAATGTTATTCTCCGACGGCATGATAATAAAAAAATTCAGTAAAAAATTTACAAATAAAATAAAATAATATATATACATATATATATTTAAAATAATCATAATTTATTCATATAACATACACCAGAAAAAATTTATTTTAATAAAATATATTAACACTATAATATAATAAAACACATTAACTCTTTGATTTTTATAGAATCAATTTCACAAATATTACACAAAGACTTTTAGAATCTCTTAACTAGATTTATGAAAATTAATATGAATCTAAGATTTTTCAAAGTAATCTATAAGTTGATTCATCTAATGACATTTCAATGTCTTCTCCATCTTTAATGAATATATCTAGAATCTTTTCTCCATCCTAAATAATATTTCAAATCTCTTCCCAATACCTTATGCAATATCTATCATATATTTTATATTTATTAAAGTTGTTTTTAATTTCATATTCATACAACCACATCCTAATATCTTTCTCATTCATTCTTTGACGGAAGTATCCAAATTTTTTTCTCCATCTTAGATGGAAATATCTAATATTTCTTTCATATTTTAAATTGAGATATTTATCATATAATTTATCGTCATTTTAAATAAAGGTATTTATCATATATCATAATCTTATAATAAAATGTACATTATCATCCTTTTTAAAAGGTAATGATCAGCTTGTTCAAAATTTTAAAATTATTATTCCAAATAATTATTAAATAAATCATTAATTCATATTTAAATTTAAAATAAGACAATAAAGACATGTATCAAATTTTTGCGATTGAATCATTCACCACAAATTATGTCATTTTCTTACAGTTGTTAATAATTATCACAAATTAATTGCTAGAAATAAGTTTTTTTTTAACAGTAATAATTATGATAATTATGATAATAATAATAGTGATAATGATAATGATAATTATCATGTTATGATAAGAAAGTTACAACTAATCTAAGATAGACAGATGGATACAACTCAACAAGAAGGGTGTATAAGTATTTGGCGGAGTAGGTGAACGTACTGTCGAGAAAAATGATCTTTATATGAAAAATGAAAGAATGTAGAGTAATTAATGAACAAAATATTACAGAATCAAAAGTAGCTCTAGTATATGGTGAAATGAATGAACTGCCGGGAGCTCGTATGGGTTTTGTTTTAAAAAAAGTCAGTGTTTTGAAATACGACTTTATATAAAACACGACTTACCTATCTCTTAAAATTATTTAAAAATTTACTCATTTCAATAAATTATGGAACTTTTTTGTTTCCTATTTACGTAAAAAAAAAGCCCTCGAATGTCCACTCATTTCATCATTTCATTATTCTTATAACAAACACTTTGACAAAGATTTATTGTTTCATTAAAGTCAATTTAATATAGCTATTTAAATATCAAAATTAGTTAAAAAATCATTAAAAAAAATGTCGCGGGGCAAAATGCTGACTTACCAAGAGAATTGCTTGCAAAAGCTATGACAGCGTGATTCTTTTTCCTATTGATTATAGTGCATCTTTGTCGAATCAAATCTTTATTCCTAGTTTAAAACCAAATACAAAGAAAAAAAGAGTTCCAAATGCAAATAGGGATGTTATGGAGAACATAATATAACAACACCAACTCATCTGTTTTGAAGCATGAGACAAACAAGTATAAATTGACAAAAGTCTCTCTAAGATACCACACTTACTACATAAAAGCTTAACAGCATGTCCAGACTTTCAAATTTCTCATTCTTTATAAGGTATTTCATGTATAAACTAATTGAGATTAACCTAAAGAGTGCAATCTAAAATTTAAAATTTACTCTAAGTTAGCGCAAAACCTATCCAATCAAATCCTCCTCCTGATAAAACCCAACAGGAAGATAATAGAATCATCCTGCTTCTTTTCAAATTAAGAAGAACAAACCATGACACTGAATAATGACTTCATGCTTTGCTCTACCCAAAATGGCTAAGGGGACCTCAACTGTCATAAGTAGTGAGAGACCTCTACAACTCAAGGATTAATAACCATGATTTCCAAATTTAATGCTACGAATCATAACCCTTAGTATTTTTTTACAATGGAAAGAAGGTTCTATATTAAAAAAAAAAAGGATTGAATGATTAATCAATCGCTAAATTCAATTCAATTGTTTGTCTAGTACATGAAAAACTCTAGTGGTACATCGCTCACTTTATAAAGATAATATATTTCATCAAAGTGTCAAATTAATGCCATTTAGGCCATCTTAAACCACGGAATTACAAACTTAGGGTTGCCCACATTATAAATTATACAACATATTGAAAACATGACAAGGAAAGGCTCCATTCGTTTGAATTCATTGTGGGTGTAATAGATGTATAAGCGAGGAGCAATAATGATGATGAATATTAATATACAACAACAACGTATGCATCACATAAAAAAAAAAACAACAGTAGTGAAATCCAAGGTGGGATACATGGCTGATCGACCTATTTAGGTTACTTTTATAATTTTTTTATTAGAATGAGTTTATTTTGAACATTTTATCAATATAAGTCCATTTTGACTCACAAATGGTTAACCAAATGTGATGTCACATGACAGATGAAACAACTATTGCCAATACAATTTCATATTGATAAAATCATATTGAATGTGCAGGTGATTTTTTAGCACGATCAAACTTCATTTGGAATTTGAGTGTGTCATACTATTGTTGGTGATCATCAAATTTGAAATCGCAACCACAAATATTAATAGCCAACTTAAAATTGCAAATAAATGGTGAAAAAAAAATCATGAATAGTATTCACGAACTTGCCTTTTGATATAATAATAGGTTTTCTAGATCAATTGTTATCTTCTACCTAGGTAATGTCTCTTCTCCTAGATGATGGCCAAAATTAATATTTATGTTGTTATTAACATAACGTACCAAAACATGGAAACGAAAAACCTAGTTTACATTAAAGATGACTAGTTTGTTTACCATTTTGATGGGTTCGTCATTTTGATGACTTTATTCAATTTTTTTTTTTCCAGTTTTTATATCTTGTCTTTAGATATTTGACCGGAAACTTTCTCACTGGAGAGTGGAGATCAAAATTAAGTGCTAAGAAAAGCATGTGAGTTATTTGTTTTTAATTTGTTTTATAAATATATGTTTCTATTTAATCAATACTTGTAAGCTTCCTTGAATCAAAATATTGAAATATTCTTCATGGTAAAAATATACAATATGTTTACATATTAGTTTATAAATCACATTTTACTTTTTTTCGTAGAGATCTTTCACATAACAATTTCAGTAATGATGGTGGGACACCAGAATGTCAAGAGTCAAAAACGTAATATTGCATCTTTGTTTACCTTTTTTTTTTTTTTTTCTAATTTCAATAAGTTATTCTAGACTTATCCATTTTTTATATTTGCCTAGGAACCTTTTTGCAAGCTTTTTGAGAGAGAATAACTCGTAAGTTTAATTTTGGATACATTGAGCTTTATCAAATATATTAATTAATCAACTATGTATTCTTTCTTTTCTCTAGTGAAACTTGCTTTTGCTTATGAGTTTGTTATGCTGACTTGTTTTATTCCACCATTAATCTCTTAGAGGACCTGTTTCTTGCACAACAAAAGTTGAATGTTCAGAACGTAAGTTGATTGGATGAGTAATTTATGTAAATTGTCATTGTTGTTTTAGCATTTGAACCTATTTATCCTTATTAATATCATATATATAAATTTGAAGAATTAGAAATATGTATGAACCATATGTCTATGTCACTACTAAAAAAAATGTTTTACATTCATTTGTTTTTGACATGCTATATTGATACCACATGTAGATGTGAAATTAGCTAATATAAAAAGTTAATACTTTTTATATCGATTCTACAACTAATGTTGAAAATAACTTTTAACATTAGTTCTAATTACAATTAATGTTGAAACTTGACTTTTTGTATCAAATGTATTTATAATTGATTTAGAATATACTCTTTCTAAATTGGGTTTTCCATAACCAATATAAAAAGTAGACTTTCTACCTAACTTTTGGTCAAATTTGATGTAGAAAGTATTTTGTAAACAATACTATAACTATAATTGTTATGATAAGAAACACATTTTACATTAGTTCTGGAAAACATGTTATATCAATTTTAGAACCAATATAGTATATCGCAATGCTAAATGTAAGACACTTTCTACATTGATTTAAGAATTAATGTAGAATCCACAATTTTCACATTAGTTCCTTCATAGCCTAAGGTAAATGAATGACACTTTCTACATATGAAAAGTTACTTTCTACATCGGTTATTGACAAAATTGATGTAAATAGTGCAACGTCCTCCATCTATTATGCCAATAACTAACTAATGTAGAATGCAATTTTCTATATCAATTTATTGCAAAAACTAATATAGAAAGTAAGGTTTACTTTAATTGACTATTTATTTTATGTTTATTGTCCTAACTTGTGAACTTGGAATTTCCATAAAATTTCAATATACTTATTGTTATACGTGACCTATTTTTTTAGTTTTAAGTTCATACATATCATATATAATAAATTCAAAATTATGATCCATAAAATTATAAACTAAAAATCACAAGAGACACAAATTTATAAACCAGAGAAAAAGCTTTAGTATTATCAATAAAAGGTACTAAAGAGTCTAGAAGAAATGCATAAATAATGCATGCAATGATCAAAAGCAATCCAAGCACAAAACTTATAAAATGGAAAATAAGAACATAAAACCCCCTAAAACATAGCCTGTACTACAAACAAGTGTTTTCCCTTGCCAAACCTCTAAATGAAAATCCAAGCAATTGATTCTTGGATAACACATCAATAGTTAATATACTAAAGATAGTAATAACTCTCTTCATAACATAGAAGTTATGAAATTAGATTCATACCTTTGTTTGATAGCGTAATATAAGCCTTTTGCTTTACATGCCTACCAACAAGAGAGCCTTTGCTTAGTTTTATAATTGTCCAAAATAAGATAATATATGTACTTCATCAAACCCTCATTGTGAAATTGAAGACTTAAGAAAAAAATTACAACTATAAAAAATAAGATAAAAGAAATTAATAACAATAAAGATTCGTACTTAATGGCAATAACAATTGTAGAGTGATGACAAGGTCATAAGTGTCAACATTCGAGAGTTTCATTTATCCTCATGGCTCTTCATAGGGTCTTAAAGGTCAATCAAGTTACTAAGAAAAAGAATAAAGTTCATAAATGAGGTAGAAGTAAGTACAACACTAAATGATATACAATAAAAGAACTTTATTAAGGAGAAATGACTAAACTTTTCTTTAGTGAATTTCTTCTACTACATATTGTGTAGTGACTTGCTTAATTATTTCCACCTTATTCATGATACAAGCGACAAACTATTGGTTATTTTGACAAGTGTACCGAATTGTGTAAGTAACAAAGTGATGAATAAAGTCGTCTCCTTAAAGACTTATACGGTAATTGAGTAATTAAGAGTATAAATTATAAATTATGAGTATTGAGAGATTTAGAAACCAAATAAAAAGACAATTTCATGGAAAGTAAAAGAAAAAAGAGTAGAGAATTAGTTTTGAAAATCTCAAGAACAATAGTAAGTATATGAGATTGAATTTAAATCAATTGAAATAAATTGTCAAAGTTTAACTTAATTGGATTTCATATCATGCAATTACTACTCATTCATATTCAATAAAATTTTTGTCATCACCAGCTCACAAATTTATTCCAACCTTAATTCCTTAAGTAAGAGAACCTAAGTCCCTTGATTATATTATCAATTCCTTGAATTAGCATAACAAAAAAACTCGCATTAAGTAAAAAGGTTTAGCAATGACTAATCCTCTTTATCATATTCCTAGACAATGAAAATTAGTTGTCTTCCTCAATTCGTAAACCTTAAAGAATTTTTCAACTTCAATTGGAATTATAAAATCTAGTAATGGGTTGATTAGGCTAAACATAAACATTAAAGATAAAAGAATGATAATAACAATACTTTTATTGAAAAATTGAAGGTAACAATTACATGAAATTAGATCCAACTACATTAAACTCCAACAAATAAAGAACTTACCTACTCATGGTCATTGGGGAGAAAGCAATAGATGGAGAAGAATTAAGGATGAATCCAAAAGCCTTAATTTTGTCTTGATCTCTTCTTTATTCCCAATGTGATTGTTGTTAATTACATCACAGAAAATTCCAATCTAAGTCTAAGGGTTAATAAGTGTTCAAACCTAAAAGAAATAAAAAAAAATAGAAAATAGATTTAATTCTCGCAAGTTACAATGCACAGGCGTGCGGTTAGAGTGCACAAGTGTGTGATTTTCAACCTTTAGCAATTTTAGAAATTTTGAATCTTGTACAGATGCACACCTTGGTTGCATAGACATAGTCCTAAGACTTCTCATAAGCTTTTTTAAGTCTTCTCAAGACCTTTAAGGCTTTAGACTTAAACTGAATCAATCCTTAATGCATCAAAACCTTTTGAGATATCTCCATAACTTAGTCCAATACTTTAATATAGTTCCAAAATATCCAAACTTTTTCTATCATTGAAACATTAATTTAAGCCTCTTAAACATTATAAGATCCTCTTATTTTTAATCAAACCTATAGTAGAGAAATAGGCTTGAAAAAACACACTAAAACTCATTTTCTTGCATTTTAAACATAAAAAATCACATACCTAACAATTATTAGTTCAAATCCCTATCATTTTCTACCATTCAAGCATCATTTTAAAGGGTTTTACCCAAAAAGATCCTCTATTTTCACAAGCATAGCTTGAAGGATTAGAAAATATACTAGAAGGGAGAGGAGGTGAATAGTGTGTGTGTGATTTTAAAAAACTTTTTCTCAATCTTTTTCAAAAAAGACATATAGAATTGAAAAATAATTTGCAAGCTTTTAGATGTCTAAACATGTAAAGAAAGTGAAACAGAAAGAACACTTGTATTTATACTAGTTCACTTAACTTTTGAGTTATATCTAGTTCTTTCAATCTTAAAGAAATTTCACTAACCAAAACAAAGTACAACAAGTATTGAATCCCTTATTCTTGCCTTAAAACAATTATTCTCTAGGTCACAGCTTACCCAACCTAAGTATTATTTGTTGTCACTTTTGGTTACATACATAATCACCTAATTAAGTACCGCAAGTATTTTTTTTACCACTAGGTTACTCTTAGCTTTCTTAAGATTTTTACAAATAAAGATTCTACTTACACGACAAGAATGTACAAGTTTAAGCATAAAAACAGACAACTTAACAAAACTAAGGATATGAACAAATTTAATGCACTTATATCTCAAGAAGAGATATTACAGAGATTTGAACGAATGAGAGTTGAAAAAAGAATATAATTCGTTCAAGTAGTTTAAAATTCTAAAACTTCTTTAGACTTCACATGTATTGATATTTATAAACTTAAAGTATGAAGTGTTTATTATAAGACAATATTTTTCTTATTCTTTTGTATTAAATTAAGCTAATTAAGGCTTCCACGCACACTTACATTTCCTAGCATGAAAAATTAAGATGTTACAAGATCTAGCCACCAACTTTTTAAGTTCAATCACACAAAAAATTAGAGTGTTACAAGATCTAGCCACCAACTTTTTAACTTCAATCACACTTGTTCATGGTTAATCTCATAAAATTATTCATTGCAACTCAAAATTACTACTACAACCATAATATATAACCTATGGCAACAAAATACAAAATTTCTTTTGCCTTGACATTTACAATCTAATTTAACTCATCTCCTACATTTGCAAAAGAAAGACAAGATATGAAAAAAAAATAATAATAATAAAACAATATAGGTTGACTTTTTTGCAATTTTTATTATTTATTTATTTATTTAGTGCTTGGCTTCTCTTAATGTTGCTTTTTAATTCTAACCTTGTTATCCTTCATTTTGTAGCCTCTTACTCGTTCTATATAAATTGTGGTGGAGACACGATAACCATTGGAGATACAACATATGATGGAGACACAACACATGATGGGGATAAATCATTTGCAAATCTAGGAGCAACACCTAATTTAGGACGTAAATCAAAATGGGCAATTAGCAGTACCGGTCACTTCTTGGATAATAAATTTGATAACAAGTATATAATAGAAAATAAATCAAGGCTTTTTATGAATGATACTGAAGTTAAACTATATATGAACGCACGTATTTCTCCTCTTTCTCTAACTTATTATGGATTTTGCTTGGATAATGGAAATTATACAGTAAAACTCCATTTTGCTGAGATAATGTTCACTAATGATAACACATACAGTAGCCTAGGGAGGCGTGCCTTTGACGTTTACATTCAGGTATGTAGTAACATAATTTTCGCAAAGAATTTTTTACATACTCAAACATGTTGTACTACCATTTCTCTCTCTTCTTCCAATGATTTATTTTTTTGCTTTGTTGTATTCTCCTTTAATGATTCATAATATTTTATAATTAGTGTTATGTGTAATAATCATGACATAAGGACGAGTATGCATGTCTGTGTGTGTATCATGCATAAATATGAAACAGCATAGGAAAACTGATTCGCAAATTAGTTTTTAGATAAATTGCATTGCATCCCATTATAATTTAATATTTTTCAACTTGTTAAACTAAATAAGATAAAATATACTTTATCCTTATTTATTGTGGCAACTTATTTTGAAATATTATATATGTAGGGTTAATTTAACTTGTCACCCACTTACGTCATTTTAGTCCTTAAGAAAAAACCGCGCAACTTGATTTGAACTTTGTGGATAAAGGAGTCACTTCTTTACAGAAGTAAATTCCAACATCAAATTGTAAACAAATGTTTTTCTCTATATGAAATATAAGCTTACTTTATAAATATATAGAAATATAATAGATAAGCATGTAGAACTAGATGATGGTTCTACTAGATACTTTGATTTTAAATATTGACATACCTATTACAATGTTTTCAATTGTATATCACAACATATGTGTATTAATTGCATGAAAAAATTGAGTTTGGATTTGGAATAATGAAGGGAAAACGCGTATTGAAGGAGCTGGAAAAGCGCATAGAGAACAATTCCCTACTTATGTGAGTAACACAACCTTAGAGATTAGTTTCTCTTGGGCAGGGAAAGGGTCAACTGGTATACCGAATAGATCAACATATGGCCCTCTTATTTCAGCAATATCTGTCACTTCTGGTGGGTTGTCTTTTCTTCAAGTTGCATTTATTTTGTTCCTACACTAATATATCATCTTATATGTACTTATACCTCTTGTGTGATTACAAACAGACTCTAAACCCCCATCACATAGCAATAGTAGCATGCCTACATGGGTTGTGGTTGTTATTGTGGCTACAACATCAATATTTTTCATCTTGGTTGTTGGTACACTTTGGTGGAGATTTCATCTTAAAAATAATAATTCATTAGCTAAAGGTGAGTATGAAACATTTACTGTTATTATGATGATTACCAATATTCCGGTTGAAACATATTTGAGAATTACCATGCAGACAAATATACTTGTTACATATATTTTTGCTAGTCATAAAAAAATTAAACAAAATAACATGTTTTAGATTATTAATGTAGTGAAATCAATGGTGTCTAGTCAAATGTTTTCCTTATTTAATTTAGGGCAATTATGACTATAGAAAAAATTATTAAAAAGGAAAATATATGACACTCAAATTTTTATTGAAAAGAACAAAAATGTAACATTTCTACAATAAATCCTTAAATAAAATTAATTACCCTAGTATATATATATATACCTTAAAAAAAATTTAAAAAATCAGGGGGACTAAAGCCCATCCAATGTTGATCAAAGAGTATTACTAAAAGGTATACTGTACCTTCTGAATTTTTGAAGTTTCATTCTAATTCGTTTTCTTTGTCGTGTAAAATTGACGACGTATCAGTAGAAATAGGTTTAGCTATTTTTTTTATAAAAGCTTGAAGCGTACTATGATAACAACCTTTGTTTTTTTTTTTTTTTAATAAACCAGTGCTTTTTCTAAAAGATACATTCATGAGTTTTAAGCATTTTTTAAAACACTAAGGTAAATTGAAAATTTTAATATTAATTTTTTTTAATTTGCTCGTTAAAACTTATTTTTTATATAATT
>JAMLFT010012479.1:0-10393 GCA_026544285.1 Pachyrhizus erosus
AAGATATAAGAATGAAAGAAAAAAATATAAATGAATTTATAAAATTTTTAGAATAATTAAAATCTAGAAAATATTAATTATATAATAAAATATGAAAATATATATATATGTATAAAAGCATAAAAATTGACAAAAAAAAAAAAATTGCAACTAGACTCGAACCCAAGTTCGAAAGGGGAACGAATACGCGTTGGCCAACTAAGCTACAAGACCAGTTGTAATACATCCTGCCAAACTTGTACATATGCTAAATAATAAAAGAAATGAACAAAAGAAAGAATAAGAGAAAAAAAAAGGAGGAGGCGAGGTTCGAACCCACAACCTAGGAGGTGAGAAAAGGAGGAGACCGCGTTCGTCACTAAATCGCTAAGCCCATTTGCGTCTAGAATAGGAAATTAAATGCATATATGCTATCTTTCATGAAGATTAGAAAACAAAAGCAGCGAAAAATCAAAAAGCGCCTCAAGGAGGGGACCTGCGTTTGAAACTCAGTGTCTTAACCAGTGAGTCAGAACGTGTTCGATGAAAACATAACGTTTTTAATTGTATTTAACATATACTGAAAAATTGTAAACCGCTATGGAAGCTGCTAACAGAGCTCCTTCTTCCTCGATCTCCCCTCCACCTATAAACCTCACCACAATAGCCTTGAGCCCTTACCCTGTGCCAACCGCCTACTTCCATACCTCACAAATATAATAAGCATAAATTTGGCGAATGAAGCTATATATAAACGATGAACGGTTCAAGGAAAAGGGGTGCAAAATCGAAAGGATAAATCAAGAATTTCTTCATCGAATCTGAATTCATTTTTCCTTTCCACTTCAGAGAAAAATTGGAAAATCATTTAGCGACCTTTCCCACTAAGAATCAACAGAAACAAGGAGAGAAACTCCAAATCACTTAATAATTTATGTGTTGTGAGGTTCGAATTTTGGGTAGATAGGAGAGGGAGAGGAGAGAAAATAAGAAAAGAAGAAAAGGAGGGGGGTTTGGCAAAGGAGAAGAAGAGACAGTCTGGCAGAAGGGGAGAACGAGAAGAATGAAAAGACAGAGAGAGGGAGAGAGAAGAAAAGGAGAAAAAAAGGAAGAGAGAGAAAAGAAGAAACAACGAAGGAAAGAGAGAAAAGAAGAACGAGAAAAAGAGAGAAAGAAAGAATTGTGTTAGTACTTAGATAAAACTTCGATCCTAATTCAAATATTAGAAATGACAATAATAATAATTTAATAAATAAATAAAATTTCATTGAATAGGTAAAGTATATGTGTTAGTAATTAGATAAAACTTCGACCCTAATTCCTCATATTTTTCTATTTTAATTTTTATCTTCTTTTTCTCAATGCATGACTACAATTTTTCTCTGTGATATAAATGATTTAAGGTAACGTCTGAATGAAAGGAGAAATGAGCTATTTTTCCCTTCTCAATTACTATTCATTATTACCTTTTGTTAAAGAATAGAAATGAGATTTGAAATTGTGAGGGTTGAATGTTTTGCCTCTAGTACTAGAAAAGAGGAAATTTTATGCTTGAGCATGTAACGACTTGTTTAAAATAAATGAATAAAATTAAGCAAACTAGCTCTGAAATGAAAATCATAATTCATTTTTGTGACACTAAACATAATGAAAATTTAAAATGATTTATTTTGGAAAAAATCATTGTAATTATTGAAATGAAGGAAATTTATAAAATTAAATTGTAATAGATGATAGTATAATTTCACGAAAGTTTTAGATAGAATAGCTTTAAGAAAATTAATAAAAGATAAAATTGATAAATACATGTAAGAGAAAATTTAAAAAATGTTTTAGAAAATAATGGAATAAAATAAATATAGGATTTATAAAAATGTATTGAAGTAGAAAAAGGAATAGAAATGAGAAGACAAAAACTTAATTTAGTAATCTGAATTTATAGGAATATAAAATAAAATTTCATCAATATATATATATATATTAAAATAAATTAAAATAAATAGATTGATGAAAATATATAAATATTCTGGTAAGTAAAAATATAGGAATAGAAAGAAAAAAATATAAATGGATTTATAGAATTTTAAAAAAATTAAAAAACCAAAAATACTAATTTTTAATATACAAAAACAAAATAAAAAGTTGAAAAAATAAAAGAAAATTAAGAAAATTAAGCAAAATGTGTTACCACCTGGGCTACTATTGTGAGTTGTTTAATAAATGCCTAAATTATATATAAATCATACATGGAAATAAACGTGGAAAGAAGGAAAAAGGGGTGGGGCAAATTCAAACGCGAGTGCAAGAAGAAGGAAGAGTTTAGAGGAGTGTAAAATCGTCATTGAGACCGATAGGCCCGTCACTAGCAATATAGGAAAATAAAATACTTATATGCTTACCTCAAACACCCTTGTCGCCATTAAAGCTACTAAAGGAACTTCTTCCTTCTCAAGCCTTTCTTCCTGCAACCTGTCGTTCTGCAAGCCTACATCCCTGTCATTAACCCAACTACTTTCGCTCATGCCTCGCAAGTAAAATAAGCCCAAAAGGGACATTGAAACAATATATATAGGGAAGAAATCGGAGAAGAAGAAGACATAAAATAGAGAAATAATTTACGAAAATTCTCCACGAATCTGAACCTCTTTTCTTCATTCTCCTTCACAGATAGTTTCGTTGTGATCAAAGCTCCATCCTAATTCAATTAATTCAGAAAAAGGAGGAGAGAATCGCAAATTCACAGCGACACCAGAGCTTTTCCAGAAAACTTGAAAACTTCGCCAAAAGCGTGAATTTCATATAGGAGGAGTCTCTGTTCTTCGATATTTCGTTGATAATTCGTTTCTCCATAAGTTAATTCCATTTTTAACCATTCAATTACTGAAACAAATTAAGGTTAGTCAAAATTCAAAATTTTGTTTTCATCTCTGCCAACTATGGCTGCCAGATGCAGAGTTTGAGCAATTTTGATCCAAATTGCATCTTGAGATTTATCTTAGTTATGGGATTTGTGATGCTATTAAATAAAAGAATTCAAATGCAAAAATGGTAGAATTTAATGAAAACTTATGGTTCTTGTTAAGAATGAAAATTCACTGTTTGAATTAGAATTTTATGCTTTAAATCTACAAGGAAGAGAATAAAGAGAGGGAAAAAGGAGTAGGAAACAACAAAGAAAGAGAAGAGAGAAGAAAGGAAGAAGGGAAAATGAAAGATAAGAAGAAAGCGAAGGACGACCAAATAGGAAGAAGGAGAAGAAGGAAGAGAAAGAAGAGAGTAAAGAGAAAGAGGGAGAGAGAGAGAAAGAAAGCAAAAGGAAAGAGAGAAACAAAATGAGATAGGAGAGAGAAAGTAGGAAAAAGAAAGCATAAAGAGAGAAGACAATGTAAAGACAGAAAGTAGAAAGAAAAGGAGATAAGGAGAGAAAAGGAAGAAAGAAGATAAAGAAGATAAAAAAAGGAATATAATGAATGAGTTTGATAAATAAGATTCTATTTATCTTTTTATCGTTATATTAATTAATTCTTTTTCTGTATCATCGATATTGACATGAATAATACATGAAAAGTTAATCTTATCTGTGTCATTGTTAATCTTTAACTGTTTATGGTAACAATTGTATGTAACGATTGCCTCTACTAACAATAGAAGAATTATAGAATATAGTTTGATTGACTGTCTTGAGTAAACAGTGTTTGGGCAAAGAACTCTAGGGTAGAAGATTAGATGTAATTTGTGAAAGTCTAGACAATTTACAATAAATAATTTGGACAGAGGTAGAAACAAAATTTGATTCTACACAACGATGGTTGGTTAGTTGATATGAAATAAATTCATCAAATAGATATTACCTCTGAATTCAAAGTAAGTTCCAAAGGAGTCAATGATCTAGTGTGGGAAGAAGTGGACAATTTAAAATATACAAATGAGATTTAAGAATGGAGGATTGCATGGGTTGACCATAGAAGATACTTGAGAAATGTACGCAGACTTGGTGGAGTCCTTGGGGGTAGATATGGTGATAAGTTGTGAACAACTCTAAGATAAAGGGTGTCATGGAACCAACTTGGCATCCTCGATAAAACGAAGCAATATCAAGATTCAATTAAAGGTATCTTATACCAAGTACCAGGTAGGATATGCACTCCCGACCCAGAAGGCAGAATTAGATATTATTAATATGCTTGCGTAAGTCCTCCCAGAGCTAGAGGGTTTGGAGGCAGCAAATAGCCCTAAAATGATTAGAAATCTCACATAAGCATGGGATGGTGAGATGAGAGCACTTGATAGTTAGTAAATTTGTTATGTATATAAAGGATATATGACTCACTCCTACACCCCCTCCTTTTTAGATGGTAGACAAATTTTGGCCCCTTTTTCGCCTAACGATCATACCACTCTAGGGGAGTTGGATACACGATCCCCTCTTTAAAGATAACACTTTCATAGGTTACGTGAGATTTGTCTTTCTATCCTCTGAGATTATATTGGATGGACAATTTTCTCACACCGATTTATGTGTCATCATGACTCATACCCTACCACCTAGGTATGTTCGCCTTCCCCCGGACGTTCCAGCCACTCCTAGACACTCCTAACCTCCTACAAATCCAAATCCACCAGTTGATTTAGCAATGAAGTCAGCAACTTAGAAAGGGAAAAAGAGACATTCGAGGAAGAATACCCTTTTGAGTGTTCAAACTAGACTTTATGTAAGGGAGTCCTAATTAAATAGTGAATGGTTGAGCATTTGATCACATGCTTTGGACAAGTGTAGTAATCATAAATACAGTTTACATTTTGGGATAGGTTTATGTACTTGAGAATATATATAGAACTGAGTTTTCTCTATTAACAGACTGTCCATTATATATGCATGTTCGATATTGAGATGAATTGATGATATTAAATTGTAACTCCCTTGTGAATAAGTTTTCGAATTTTATCTTGCCAATTTAATTTTATTAAGAGAATCATTTTCAAAAATTATAAAATTTAGATAATTCAAATAAGTGAAACAAAAAGGACGTTATAGAGCATGTTCTGACAAAAGAACATGGGTAAAGGTCTTTGAGAGACAAAACTTTAATAGGAGAGGTAGGATGGGAAAATATACAAGGACCCTGATGGCGACCTGTCCCGACATGTATCATAACTTCCATCTGTTATGTCTTATCAGAAATCTTGAACTTTAAAGAAAGGAAAAAGTCTAATTCTAAATTGAGACTAGTTGATAATATGAAATATCGTTGAATGGTAAGATAAATCCCACCTGATACATACAACGTGTTAGTACTTGAAATGGAGACCCGATCGTAGAAGGAAAGAGGTGGTTGACGAATGAGATGACACAATCACGAGTGTGAGAATTGAAACTGGAGTATTGTATGGGTTGACTACAGACGTTACTTAAGGAATGTTTGTAGGCTCTCGATGAGTCATTAGGAGTAATATAAAGTGTCAAGTTGTGACGACTTTGAAATTAGAGGGATCCATATAACCAGCTTGGCGTCCCCAAAAAAGCAAATCAGTACGAAGATTTGGTTGAGAGTATCCTGATTCGATGTACCAGATAGGGTATGTGCTCCCGATTGTCACCTAGAAAGAAATGTTGGATTAAGATGTTTCATGTAAGCCCTCTTGGAGATAGAAGTTTTAGAAGCAACGAGAGACCCTAAAATATGACTAGTCGAATGTGTTAATAGGCGTGATACGTGATAATAAATATTATCTTATTTTATGTTAGTCCATATTTGTGTGTGCTTAAGAATGGATGACTCACTCCTACAACTTCACTTTTTAGATACCGATGGCGACGAGTTTCGTCCCATGTTTCATCTTCTGATCATACCCTTGGCAAGAAAGTGCACATATGATCCTCTGTTTGAAGATGATACATTTATTGGTTATGTGAGATTTAGCCTTTCATCCACAAACATTATACCTCATGGTTAATACACATATAGACTTACTCACTATTATGACTCAAATCCTACCGCCCAGATATACGAAAGTTCCACCGAATGTACCAACGACCCCTAAACGCACTTAACCCCCTTCAACTTCAAACCCACCTACAAGCTCAACTCCGAATGAAACAAATAGTCAGAAAGGAAAAGGAGAAACTTTAGAAGAGGAAGATCCATTTGAATGTTTTAATGAATCTTTGTATAAATTTACTAGTTAAGTTTTGAATAAATACTACTTGTATGTCATGTTAATTAGTAAGAAACAAGAAAAGAATTGTTTTATATTATGTACGTTATATGTATGTGTGGAAATTAAAATGTTACTTTTTATCTAACAAATTGTTCTTTCTATCGTGAATTATTTGATATATGATGCATGTTTGGGATTAAGAAGAATAATGATGTTTTAGGAAATATGTAATCTTTTGTTTTATGAAATCTTAATAGCGAAAGACTTATCCTACTTTGTTTAAAATTTAATTGAATCAAATTGCTTTCTAAATTATGATATTTTTTTAAATAAATTGAGATAATAAAAAGGGCATTACAAAGAACTTGGGTCGTGTCTTCAATGATTACCATCTCAACACTATCGAGTTTGTATATGGCAGAAAACTTACAACTTTGTATGCTGAAATTTACTCCAGGTCAATCCCATTTTCAACAGTAGTGTGAAGAGATTGTTTCATAGCAATAATTTCCTTTCAATCTGTCACTTGCATCTTTGTCCGGATTCAGTGGAAAACTCCTCTTCTCTTCTTTCCAAATTGGTTGAACAACTTCTTCACCAGTTCACCTCCGTTTTCGAAGAACCGCAGAGCCTACCCCCTAACTGTGACATTGATAATCAATTCAATTTGGTTATAGGGTCCAAGTTGGTGCATGTTCTTCCGTTCAAGTATCCTCACTTCTAAAAGGCGCAAATTGAGCACTTAGTAGGTGAAATGATTCAAACAAATATCATTTGCGAAAGCACATGTCCTTTCTCTTCTCTCATTTTGCTGATTAAGAAAAAGGATGGGACATGGAGATTTTGTATTAACTATTGTGTACTTAATGCTATTACTATTCGCATTCTATTTCCTATACCCATCATCTAGGAGATCCTAGATGAATTGCATAGTGTTGTGATTTTCTCTAAGTTAGATCTTCGCTCCGGTTATCACCAAATTCGGATGCGTCCAACAGACATATATAAAACTACTTTCTGAACACAACATGGCCACTATGAATTCCTTGTAATGCCATTTAGCCTCACCAATGCCCTCTCTACCTTTGAAGCGACCATGAATAAAGTGTTTCAACCATTTCTTCTCAAGTTCATTGTTGTATTCTTTGATGACATCTTGATTTACAGTAAATCCTTGGAAGACCATATTTCTCATCTCACTCAAGTGCTCGAAATGCTACACCACCATAGGTTACTCACAAATCTCTCCAAATGTGTCTTTTGCCGAGACATAATGCATTATCTTGGGCATATCGTGTTAGCACAGGGAGTTTAGATGGATACAAAAAAAATCAACGTTGTGATGCAATGGCTACTACTTCAAAACAACACCCAGTTGCGTGGCTTTTTGGGCTTATTAGGTTACTACCGACACTTTATTAAAAGGTATGCATGCATTAGTTGGCCATTAATTGAGATGCTCAACCTCGATTATTTTCACTAATTGATTGGTTTAGAGTAAGCCTTCTTGCATCTCAAACATGCATTGACCATCACTCCCATCTTGGCTTTTTCGGATTTCTCTTTATTATTTGTTGTCAATACTGATGCTAACACAAATGGTATTGGTGTAGTGTTAACTTAGAAAGGTCATCCCTTGGCATACTTTAGTAAAAAGCTTGCTCGGAAGATATCTAAGCCTTCCGCTTATGTGAGAGAACTCTACACAATCACCTAGGTCGTGGCTTGATGGCGACACTACTTATTAGGCAAGCGGTTCTTATTAAGACAGACCACCAAAGCTTGAAAAAGCTTATGTCACAAGTCATACAAACTCCAAAACAACAGTACATCCTCATGAAATTCCTTGGGTATGAGTTTGACATTAAATACCGTGTCGGGAAGTGCAATGTCACAACTAGTGCCTTGTCTAAAGCGTCGACGACTAGATTGGTACATAGCTATACCACTCTATAAGGTGTCCTCGTTGCAGCGATACATCCTGCTAATAAATCCAAAGTTGATCAATGCAACATGACCTTTTGTTATTCAATTCCAAGTTATTCCTTCTTGTCGATTCTCCCCTCATACCTTGTGTGCTCCATTAGTTTCATTCAACACCTCAAGGTAGTCATATGGGCGTTTTAAAGACATACAAACAAGTTGCTAAACAATTCTTTGGAAGGGTCGTAAGCAATTAGTGGCATACTTTGTGGTTGTTTGTCTTATTTGTCAACAAACAAACCAAATTTCTTACCACCAAAAGCCCTTGTCTCCTTCACCCCCTACTAGTTCCAACGCAATCATGGACAAAACTCTCCATGGATTTTATTGTAGGCCTTCCATCATCTTAGGGGTACACAATCATTTTTGTTGTTGTGAATCATTTGACTAAAGCTGCCCATTTCTTTTCCTTAAAGTCTAGGTTTACTGCCAAAATTATGGTCAGCACCTTCGTGGACTTAGTCGTTAAGTTTTACAAATTCCCTATAAGTGTGATTTCCGATACGGACCCCATTATCTTAACCACTTTTTGGTGTCAGCTCATGCACGTCGGTGGCACTAAACTCCATTATTCCATGACATATCACCCATCAAGTTGTGATTAGATGGAGGTTGTGAATCAATGTTTAAAACAATATCTTCAGGCCTTCACTTTGGACCACCCACATCACTAACACTCTTATGTGATGGGTGAATGATTTTAGGTTAAACTTCACCATTACAAGCAGAACTTTGTTGCCAAGCGCCTGAACTTCAAACTCTCTAAACATTATTTTGGCCCGTTCTTAATTACTGCTAAACTGGGACTTGTGGCTTATAGGTTGGAGTTACCTTCGAGGTGCAAGATCCACCTAGTTTTTCATGTCTCACTCTTGAAATCCTACATTGGACCTATCCCTTCAACACCCACAGTGCATAGTGACGTGTCCTCCCTAGAACATCCTTCCCAAAAGCAATCGTAGCTGAACGTACTTCACCAGCATCTACAAGGTCCAAATATCAAGTTCTAGTGGAATGGGAAGATATTCCCTACAAAGACGCCACATGGGAAGACTGGGATGTGCTACACAATCTCTACGACCATTAAGCCCTTGAGGAAAAGGTCATTTTCCTTCAGGGTGATGCTACATCCCATGCAACATATGTGACAAGCAACCGTGTTCGAGATGCGTGCAACTAGCCAATAGACTTTATTGCATAAGTTGTTATGAGTTCTTGTCGTATTATCTATTATTATTGGATTTTAGTTAGTAGTTATTTATTCTTATCAACTTGTTACAAAAGATTATTATTCTTATCAAGTTGTCATGGGAGATTATTATTAGGAGCGCATAAAAATCATATAGTTAAGAAGTTAGTTTACGTAGTCAGACTATAAAACAAATTGTGCACTATTATTAATAATACGAATGAGTATTTTCTTAATCCTTGTGTTGGCAAGATTGGAGTTTCGTGAGCTTTACACAAAAAAGCTTAATATCACCACCTCTTCTTTGTTGTTGCCACCCTCTCTCACCTTGCAAAGTGTGTAACACTTCCCAAACCCTTTCCATTCTTCCTTGCTTTTGACTTCTCTACTTGATTGTCGTCATGCCAAAAACTATCAAGGCGAAGCACTCCAATGTCCTCAACAAACTCCAAGCTAGATACCTTAAGGACACTACTAGAAGTGAATACTCCTTCTATTGTCAATGTAGAGAATGAGAAAAAAAGATAGTTGTAATTTCAACAAATTGGGTTGTGGAAAAGATAGGATGTTCAAGGACAAATTGAAAAAAAAACAATAGAATTTTTTTTTTAAAAAAAAGAGAAAAAAATCTTAGCCGTCTTTTTAAAAATTAATATATCTATAGGTTTAAAATTGGTTTCCTATTAGGGGAGACATGCTTTATCTCCCACTCTAGCTAATGTCAAACTTTTAAATATTTCTTACATTAAAGTATTAAATAGTTATTGTTATGTCTTAAAAGAGTTTATGCTATTTTTTAAGTTTAACAATTATTTTAAAATAAATGCCTTTGATGAATATTTAAACTTAAAAATTCTTTTAATTTAAAATTTCTTAAGTAGTTTCTTCTTAAATATTGAGATTTGATATAAAGAGTGAAAATGAAAAATAGAAACAAAAAAAATCTACAATTAGTGTTTTTTATGTCCCTTTTAAATTTAAAAAACTACTTGTTTTTTTTTAAGAAAATTATATTTAACTTGACTTCTTTTTTTTTTCTTTAGAGAAACTTAAAATAGTCATAATTATATTTTTAATCCCTCA
>JAMLFT010012480.1:0-10373 GCA_026544285.1 Pachyrhizus erosus
TATTACATTATTAATTTTAATTATTATTTTATTTATAATATTATTCTAATTTATATTATAAGATATTGGCATTTTAATTTTATTATTTAATATTAAATTATTTATTTTAACTATTATTTTATTTATATTATTTTGTTATTATTTTTAATTTTTAATATTATAGTTGAAGATATTTTAACGCAAGTGAGAGTCAAGACGCTTCACGTACATAATCCAAGATATTTCAGACAAACCAAAGAGTAACTGAGGACCCTCTCGCAAACATGATGCTTGATGATCTACACTAGCACCCAAATAGCACTTCAGGGATGAATAAATCTCTCAAGTCTTAACTTCTGATTTGTGCAACACTTCAATATATCTGCTGAAGGACTCTTCCCTGGTTAAAGGGTATCATTTGGTGATAGATACTGACAACTGACAAGTCCAAAACATAACCGGCTTGCCACAATCTAAAGGAAGTAAGTAAGCTGCTGCTTCTTCCTTGAACCTCCTTCTCCAAACAAATCATTCCACTCCTTCAGCTCACTCATTATTGATCCTTCTGCAGCAAAACTTGCCGCCACCTGCATTTACACATACATTTATCAATTTCTATGGCATATAAATTAATAAACTAACTTTGTATTAGGATCTAATCCAAATATGTGTTGCCATCTTGAACCATTAGGTAATAAGTAAAACTTTTCCTACAAAGGAACAAGGTAAGAAATAGACAATGGTGCAATGTTCATTGAAGAATGGAATGGAGAGTTAGTTGAAATTTATATTACTTAAGGTGAATGTTTTATTGTTCATATCTGATATAACTGCTAACTTCTACTAAATGATATCCTCAACTCGATGTCCTTTACCCAAATCTCAGATATCTGTTCTTGAATTTCCTTGAACCATCTTTTAGAATTCCTCAATATTAAGGAACTTAGCTATCTTTGACACCCAAATCGAGTATACTATACATTGAAGTGAATAATTTTCCATCCCATATACCTGATTCTTTGCCTGTCTCATGTCTTCCATGTTTAAAGGCCTCAAAGTAATCACTTGGTCATCTTCTTTGGCATCAGAAGCATTTTCTGAGCTTTGAACTTCTGCCTCTGTTTTCTTCTTTTCCTGAAATAGAACAAAATGATTATTACTTAGCAATAAAGAAACAACATGAATAATTTTGAACATACTGATAAGTATCTAAGCACTTGGAGATCTCACCCTTAAAAGCTACCCATTAAAAGGGGAGAACCAAGCACTTAGATAGTTCACTAAGCATCTCACACTACTCAATGTGGGACTTGGCCACGCTGTAATATCCAAGTCCCTATCACATACCTGACTTAAGTGTCTTTCTTCTTCCGAGCTTAAATGCCTCGAAGTAATCACTCTGTTTTCCTTGTCTGCTTTAGCATCTGAAGTATCTTCTGTGTTTGGAACTTCTGCCTCTGTTTTCTTCTTTTCCTGAAGCAAGACAAAATGGTTATTACATAGCAATACAGTAACTAATAGTTTTGCATTAGACAGAGATCAGTTTACGGTTCACATTATTTTAAGCGGTTAGGTAACTACCTTTTCCTTCAATCTCTCCTGTAGTAGTAGCTCTCTAACAGGTCGATAAGCAGCAGCCGTGCACAAATTCTGTTCACAGAAATTAATATCAATAGATCATCAACACAAACTAGAAGTAAGGAATTAGAATAACCAACAAAGTGAACCTTAAGATCACTTCCAGTATATCCTTCCGTCATGGTTGAAAGCTCTTTAAAGTCTATATTTTCACATTTTTCCTTAGCTAGGAGAGTTTTCAAGATTATTTGCCTGTTCTCAGCAGATGGAAGACCAACCATGATCCTGCTCAACATTGTAATCAATAGAGATATTATTCACAAATCTTAATAATAGCTTGCTTGCAATCCGGAAACCAAACTGTGCAATGATATGGCTAACATTTATTTATCCAAGGAAGACATCATGTAAACTCAATCTAGTAAACAATTTAAATACATTAGCAGACCTTTCAAAAGGAAAGTTTAAATTTTGGATGTGTTTGTCAAAAAACAATTTAATGAAATCTATGACATTTGTTTTCTTATGAGCACCCAACTATTCACCACAGCTGATGCAAATAAAGCTTGTGATTATTCTGATAGGGAAAATATAGCAGCTGAACAGAAGCAAGTGATCAACATATGATCATGCCAACCATGAGACAAAAGTGTTGTCTTACCTGCGCTCAAACCGTCTTATAATTGCTTCATCAAGGTCAAATGGCCTGTTGGTTGCAGCAAGAACCAGAATTCGCTCACCAGGTTTTGACAATAACCCATCCCAGTGGGCCATGAATTCATTTTTAATCTTTCTCATTGCCTCGTGCTCTCCATATTTAGTTCGCTGCCCAAGCATGCTATCAACCTCATCAACAAAAATAATAGTTGGAGCAACCTTTGCTGCTAGCGAAAACAGAGCTCGGACATTCTTTTCATCTTCTCCAAACCATTTTGAAGTGATGTTAGAGATTGAAACATTAATGAAACTTGCTCCAGCTTCATTTGCAATTGCCTTTGCAAGCATTGTTTTTCCTGTACCAGGAGGCCCAAAAAGCAATAAACCTTTACAAGGCTTCAGAAGCCCTCCTTTGAATAAGTCTGGTCTTTTGAGGGGAAGCATGACCACATCTTGAAGTAATTCTTTAATATCATCCAATGCACCAATATCTTCAAATGTAACCCCTATCTCACTTGCAGGCACAACCTCTGCTCTCAAGCGCTTCTCGAACTCATTGTCAGGAGCATTATTGTCGCCATCTTTCTTTGTTGCAAGAGCATCGTTGTAACAATAAAGTAAACAAATCAATGAATAAAATTTTTGTCTAATTAGCATAGTAATCATATAATCATTTTGTTCTAACCTTGTTTGAATCATTATTTTCTGGATTACTTTCACTTTCCTGGAAAAGATTCAATGCATCGGACAAACTGCCCACATCCAATATTAGTAACTAGAAAACTTTTTCTCTTAATGAATAGCGTAAACAGAAATTCGCCAACATATCTACCTCTTGTGTGATATAACTAGTTTTCTATTTCGATATTCTGGATTTTTAGTCTCCATCAGGTGGTAAGAAATTGCACATGCCACAATCTCTTTGATGCAATTACTCAGTAGCATACTGTCGGCATGGCAGACTTTTTCCAAGTCATCACAATCTATGTCATTTGCTGCAAGTACTTCAGCAATGTGGTTCCTGTTATCTCGAAACAGAATAGTTTCCATGTCCTTTTTCAGTTCGGTTTTCCAGCTTGCACGATGGGTCTCATCTTTAGGTGGTTTGATGTTAATTATGCAAGGAAATAACATAGTAAGCTTTTCATCAATTTCTTTACAATTATCTTCAGAAGTTTCTGTACAATTATCTTCAGAATCAAAGATCTGGGAACCGAGTACTAACACCGGTCCTGAAAGTTTCTTTATTAAGTTTTGGAACAAGTTGTGTAGCCTAGGTGATCGGACAAAGAGCTTCTCAACATCCTTGATGTATAAAATGATGGAACTGGTTTTTGAGATAGAAACCAAGACCTGTAAAAATTACATAAGTCTGCTCGTTAGAACTGTCTCTGTGACAGGTATACCTGACACTGTAAGATTAATTAATATTTATTTTCAATACAAAAAATTAACGAGATATTATGCTTACACAGAATAGACACAATAAAAGTCTTAGAAGTAATTGAGACCAAGAGCATAGAAAAGGAGAAATAGGGAGCGGAGCCATTGGCCTGGGATGAAGACAGCTATATATAAATTCATTATTCATTATTTATTCATAATTTCATCTTACTGAATTTTTGTCAACTGAAATAATATTATTCTTTGATGCAATAGAAATTTGAGCCTTAAAAATAAGCTTTTAGTGATGAAATCACCTTATAAAGCGACTGCACAAAGAGCTTTTCATCAAAACAGAAGCCGCTTGTGCACTTCAAAGGAGCTGAAAACATAAATTAAAACGGTAAGCATAATCTTGCTGAAGAACAATGTAATCTCACGCATCAGAAACAATAAAATGAAGCACATAGTATTTATCTGACTGAAATTTAATGGATTTAACACAAGAATTTTGACTTTTGGGATTAGTTCATCTTACAAAGTATAAATTAACAAAATAGTTTACAAAGCACTGTATTGTCAAGAAACACAGAGCACACTACAAAATTAAAAGAAAGATGATAAAATAAAACCAAACAATGAGAATTTAAAGTTCTAAATGTGAATAAAGTTATCTCACAAAAAGTAAGTTATGGAAAATAAGTGTTGAAAATAGTAACTAACAGAAAATTTTCCTTTCACACATAACCTGGATCAGATGGACCATATTGGGAAGTGCTAATTGTATCACATGCAGTAGTAGCATTCCTACGAAGCTTTGGAGGATTGCTGGAATTTTCAATTTCACTACTCTGTCCACATAGTGTACCTGCATGGAAATTACAAATCAAGATACAATGAAATTATAGTTATATATGTGAATTGTGAAGTTGGCAACGTCTAGGTAAAGACCAAGAACGGGAAGATATCATCAATCAATATAAATTCAGAAACATGAGAGACATGATATAGACGATAAATATACTCATAACCATTGTTTATTGGTGACTATGATCATTTACTTAGACAAAGACATTAAAAATGCAAAAGAAAAAAAAGAAGATGAAGACGGAGAAGAAGAAGCAATTGATACATTTTCAAACCATTTATTATTTTGAACTCATGGGCGACTAAATTTCATAACAAGTAATCGTAAAAAAAGAATAACATTTTTAAAAGCTCAAGTGCAACTTCCTCCAATACCTCTAGTTCTGTCTATTGAAGGAAGGACTGACAAGGAACCAAACAAACCAGAAACTCGCTCCAAAGTCACCTCGGATATGGACCTTCTAAAATACTATAAACATAAGTAAATGAGTTAGAAAAATCACACTACAAGCCAACAATTGATGTTTTCACTGTTCTTTTCAAAAGTAAATATTAAATTAAAGGACCTAACAAAGGAGAACATCAGTTCAGGGAAGTTAATAACAACACACTAAAAGGCAGTTCACCAAAGGAATGATCACAATCATCCCACCATATTTAATCAATAAATTTATAATATATTTTCAGGGAACAACAAAGTGCAAAAATAGACTAATCTGAGGTAAATAGTGAACTATTTTCATTTTTATTCATAAAAAAAAAAAAAAGTGAAGTATCTTCATTTCTTAACGTGGAGCAGAAGCAAAATATGGAGCAGACAAAACTTACTGGTATTTTTCTGGGACATCCGTATTTCCTCTGCATCTGTACAAAGGAAAACATGACAGGTATTACTACATATATCATAAATCAAAGCAAACAAAGTGGGAAGATGTAAATAACTACCTTTAACGAGAAGTCAGTAATGTCTAGAAACACTAACTTCGATTCAAAGCAATGTGCTAAAGCTTTGGCGAGATTCTGCTGATAAAGTTCTTCAAAATTGAACATGCAAGTAATGTAAATTATATGGATTTGAAAACCAAATTAATTTTTGCATGGCAAGAGAGAACTTGCAAGTAACATACCTGCAGGTCCAGAAAGCAAAATAGCTCTGCTTGCTAGAGAAAGGTTCCTCATGTGCTTGGAGATGTCTTGTTTTAAATAAACATATCCGGCACTTATTAACAAAAATCGAATTCTTTCACTGTCATTTTAAGCATCATACAGAAGCATAAGAAATGGTATAATCAGCGGGAAGTTATTCATGACATATGTATGAATCAGGAAAATAGTTATGCACATCAGATTCCTCCACAGCTAGATCGAACCCACATGTGAGGATTTCAAATCCGAATATAGAGATCTATGCTGAGGATTGGCTGTAGTTCAGGAAACTACGGTGTTGTTAAGCTTACTTTTCCTTACTAAAAACTCATATAGCACCCAGAACACGGTGAGTGATCTAATATAGGGTACAATTGTTGGAACCTATATGACTAAATATCAAGAAGCCAGAGTTCATGCTCAATAGAATCCAAGTTGCACCATCAAACATAAAAGGATTTTTGTTTTTAATTTTTCAGTACTTAATAATTATTTATCATAATTTTATACCTTGAAAGTCCTTAAAAGTTGCTATATAGAAACTTACTTAAATGTGAACTAGACCATATAAGAGCCGTAAAACATATGGAAGAAATTATCTAGGATAAAGGCTGCATGGCATTCTACTTAAAAAAACTGCAGAGGCATCTAATTAACAGGACCAAGAGATAACATAACATTTTTTGGGTATATCAAGTTGGTTTTGCCATGATTTGAACCTATGGCTTCTACCTAAATCCCCACCCATCGACTTTCAATGTGCAGGGTTATTCTGATCACGGTTTATAGGTTCCATGAAAGGAAGTGCTAACTGAAAAAAGACAAAAAGTATAGGAAAGCACAACTAGCCAAGTTTGCATTTTCTATTAAGAAGTTAAAGCTTGTATCTGGGATGGAGTACTATGGTTAACTACAGAAGTAATCCAACCCATAACATAACCAAACTTGAAGAAAGTGTTATAACACACCCCGTAAGTCCTAGTAATAGTATTCAACCAAAGTGTCCTTTTGATTAAGAAATACAAATTTCAATCCCAATTCCCAACAAATGAATTCCTAGACTCACATTCATCCTTTTGCATATGCTTTTAGAGCATTAATATACTTATGAGGATAGTGAAATCACCTTGTATCTTCTAATCTGTACTACCCAATAAATATTCAAAATAACTTTACATTGAAAAGCCAAGCACAACTATGCCAACAGAAGATCAAAGGAAGATCGGGGTTGACAAAGTAGTATACTAAAACAGTAAGACCCGAAAACACATTTACAGTAAGATTCACAGAAAATTGCGATGAAATTCACAAGTCTAACATGAAATTGTTTCACGTCTTGAAAAAAAATTGACCGGCCAGGATTATTATACTAATAAATGCAAATACAGTGATAATGATAATGTTTTATATATCATTCTAGAGGGAAAAAGTACAAGAAAAACATAGATGTCTAACACAGGAAACTTGAAGAGTTATTAAAACATGGCAGTAGAAATTAAAATATATATATATGTATATATGTATGTATGTATGTTACATAGAAAATGAATGGATAAATCACCTTAAGTAATAAGGAAAGTTTTCAAAGGTGATTTGGCTGTTTTTCCCATCAATAACTTGGTTGTTGAGCTCCAAAAAAATTTGGTCCCCAGAAATCTCCTCAGACTCACAACTCCCTCCAACCCACTTTTGAACAGCCTGTCCTCTGCTCAATCCAAGTCCCACACCCAATCCAACCCCAACACCCAATGCTGAAAACAACACGTGTTTCTGTTCCATCACAACCCACCTTGTTGATCATACAAAAGCTTTCCCTATATATAGACTCTGCTTTAGTCATTTTTATTTTGCAAATTACTCAATCTTTTTATTCAAATTGAAAAAAGAAAAATAAAGACTTGAGATTATATTATGTGATTTTAAACTTATTTCGACATGCCATTAGCCGATAAACGAGACGCCGTCATATTCGGTGGGGACTTGTGGGCGGAGGGGCCGGGTTATTAATTTTACACTGTCATATGTTTCTTTATAATCTTTATTCATATTTATAAGATGAATTTTAAATTAAAAAATAATTTATTCATTTAATAATAATAAATATGTTTTAACTTTTATTTTTTAATTATTTATTGATATTTTAATCTATAAATAATAAATAATAAAAAATTATAAATTCAACCTTACGAACTAAGCAAGTACTAGAAAGTATTTATATATAGATTACACGTAATACATACTTATTTTCACTAAAGTTATTTTTAAATTAAATAAATTAACATTAAAAAATTAAGCAACTGGGTCATGAATTAAAACATTAGTTTGTAATATAGGGATTCAACTGAAAGTAAAACAAAATCTAATGATCAACTGGGTCATGATCAAGTTATTCACTCTTGAAAATGGCATTTACATGATCTTAAGCAATTGGCCAAGTGACCAAATCAGATTGTAAGTTATAACTGTATTACAAGCTATACAAAAACGTTTTTCAAACTATCCATGATCATATAGTCACATATTATTAAATTTTTTATAAGAAATTTTTATTATTGTAAAAACTTACATTGTACAGATGTTAAAAATTCAAAATTTTAGATAATATAAATGTCTAACCAACATAAATTAAATATTATTCTTATAAATTAATATAAATATATTAAATGTGTAGTTTGGTTTGTTTCAACTCAATTTTAAGATTAAGAACTAAAAATTAAATCAAATTGTACTAAAATGTAATTTTTCAGTTTTTATTTTTTTAATTAGTTTGATTGTTTAAAATAGTTTAATCTGTTACAATTTCTTTTGTCGTATATATGCAATTTCACATCTATTCCTATTGTTTATCCAAAAGTGTTAATGTTTTTTTATTAACTACAAAAGTCTAACTGTTAATCTGTTACATCAGGACAGTATGAAATCGACATGAGATAATTAAAGTGAAAATTTTCGTATCTCAATTTATTTATTTTCAAAAAAAATTCATATCTTAATTTAAATAATATAAAAAGCTTAAAACTTAACTTTTAAGATACATCTTAATATTAATAGGTTTACTAACTCGGGAAAATAAAGACACTAGTTAAAAGCCAACAAACATATGTTAGAAAGTAAAATTTCAGAAGTAAACAGAATGGAGAATGGTTTTATATTTTAACATTAAGTGAATTATATAATATTTATGAAAATTAATAAAATATTAAGATATTAAATTTATATTAATTTTGAAAAATATTATTAAATTAAAAGTATTCATTAAAAATAAAAAAGGCTTGTCCTTTTTATTCAAAACTTTGTTTCTAAATTTTTCTTTTATGTTATATTTGAATTAGAAGTGAAATAAAAAAAAAAGATAAAAATAAAAATATGTATTTTTTATAAGCAATATAAGATATATAAAAGATATAAAATATGTGTTATTTAGATAAATAAAAAAGTAGAGAGAATTTTCTTCACTTATTTAAATAAATGTAAGAGTGAGTAAACAAAACATAAAAACCTTTTATATTAATTAGAGATTAAATTTAAATAAAAAATTTATTATATTATTTTTCTAACTCAAAATCATTTATTATGTTTTATATTATTAAAAAAAATATTTTTACATGTAACTCAAAATCAAAGGCAAACAAATCAATAAAAGACCAACGCGACGACTTGACCCAAAAGGAATCTCATCTGTCATGGGTTTCTTCATAACAATGTGTACACGCCACTCTGCAAAACCCGCGTAAGAAGTTACCAATTTTATGTTCACTTTTTACAGATTAAAATCATTATAAAATAAATATTTTTTTAAATTATTTTAATTGTCATAAATATTATTAAAATATTTATATTTATAAAAAGTAACGTGATATTTTTATTAAAGTTTTTTATTATTTAATAAACATAACATAATATTTTTATTATAATAAAAAATTTAACTAAAAAAAATAGATTTTCATTTTTTTCATAAAAAAATCAATTAAAAAAAATTAGATTTTTAAAATATAGATGTCTAGTGTAAGAATTTAAGATTTTTAATTTAATATATAAAAAAAATCCCTATGAAGTGGCGACGTTAGTTTTCATACTTGTGAAATTGAGGAGGAATATCCTCAGCAATTTACATGAAATTTCATGTCTGACACTTATTTTCCTTAATTAATGTCGATAATGAAAACATGATTTATTTGGTGCGCAGTGCACGTCAAAGAAATTTCTATTGCAATTTAATTCAACGATGAATGATTTAAATAACTGACCTAGCATTTATTTGCATGGAAATTGTTGTTTCATTTCCTATCTTTTAAATATCAAAATTTCAATCCACGAAAAAATAATTTAATTTTTTTTACTATAAACAATGCTATTCAAACTTTCAAAATTAAATCACAATAAAAAAATCAGTGCTGTTGAAATATAACATTTATGACTAATTAACGCATAATCGATTCTTATGAAACTTAACTTTTTATGATGCCAAAATTATTTGTAGGGAAGTATTATTTTTTATCATTTAAAAAATAATTTTAAAATTTTAAAAATTAAAATAAACAAATATATATGACACGATGGTATAAATGTATTTTAGTTTATCATAGTAAAAAAAAGCTACTGAGTTATGATTTTATTAAAATAAAAACTGACAAAATTCATAAATTTAATATGTTTAAAATATTGCTTTTAATTATTATTTATTGTCATAAAAATAATTAAAAATTATTTATATTGAAATTTAAAAAGAATTTTAATATTAGAAAGTCTATAGACCTTAAAAT